>NDXB01014789.1:34288-88972 GCA_002631895.1 Agapornis roseicollis
TTTTTTTTTTTTTGGAGGTTTGAATTAGATCGTGGGTATATTTTTTCCCTTGCTGAAAGAAAAGAGGCAAAATGACCAGTTAATTTATAATTCTAACAGTATGTGCATTACCCCCCTTTTTCAACAGTTTTGTGTAAACAAGGTCCTAAAATTTCTTATCACCAGACACTTTCCAAAGATACAGCCATTTTGCAAAGTTCTTATGATAATTTCCACCAAACTAGTATTTTGCATGAGGGCTGTGTGGGTTTTTTCTACTAAGATGACTTTGTAGGTTTACTTGCTTATTGGCAACATGGTTTCTGGATTCCCAACCTGCTACATAGTATGATTTGCAATTAAGGATGCTTCTTGTGAAGTAATCTACATAAAGCACCATGGTAACCGAAAGGCACGTAAGTATTTTAAGTTCAGGTATAAAAAGATACAGAGTATTAAATGTTAATTCCAAAATTGCATTTGGGATCCTCTGTAATCTCATACTGTAGTAAGCAACCTGTCTTCATGCCTGAGGAGGTAAGTATGGTCTTTAGCACTTGGGGTTAACCTCAATTTGGTGAAAAGAGATCCTCACAGCTTAGACTTGTTCTGTGACTCAACAAAGCAAGTACGCATGAGCCCAGCTAACCAGGAAGTAGTGCGAACACAGTGTTAATTTCCTAGCAAGATAAGAATAATTTGAAATAATTATATTAACAAATCCATTTGTTCCTGCTCCACACATCTCCACCAGCTCCAGGGTGGAGGAGTGTAGTGCAAGTTCACTGTAAGTTTTTTCCTTTTCCTGTCAATATTTAGGGTTTTGCTTATGAAAGTGGCAGCACATAAACACCTTTCTGTCCTTACAACCTCTACTGTATTTTACTTTGCAAACGTGCAGCGTGCACATAAGTGTTAGAAACAAAAATACCCCTCAAGCTTCAGGTTTCTGCCAAAATCTCAGTGATTAGCATGGCTCTGCTGGAATTTGCCTGGCCTTTTTGCAAAAGCACTTGCATAGGTAAGATAACATCTAGTGAACCTCTGGGAAGGGTATACGCTTGTTTGGTTTCTTCTTATATAATGCAAAACAAACAAGAAGATAAAGAAGATAGCCTGTGTTTGCAAGAGCAGTATTGGGCAGGCAGTGTTTACTGCAAATGCACAGAGAACTTTTGGCTTGCATATTTATTTAGTAATAATATGCCTTCCATTCAGTGCTACTGAAAAGTTAAAGGTCATTGTGTGTGGATTTAGTGCTGCAGGAGTGAGATTTGAGTACACATTTGTAGTCCTTACCCATCTGGGAGTCTTCTGAGAACAAGAAGACCTCCTTACATCTGTGGCATTAAAAATTTGCGGTAGCCCCAAAGGATATTTCTTCTAATTCACCACTAAGGCTTGATTTGCTGGCAGTAGCTGGAAGATGGTACCTTCCATATACCAGATGATCTTCACTGTTCTACTTGCAGTGCAAGGTGCTTTTTTTGCTTGCAATTTCTCTGGTAAACAAATAGCAACAAATATAATCACAAGAAATCCAAGAAGAAAATAATGTAGCAAACCAAACAAGCTCCCCAAACCACCTCCCGCAATCACAGTGAAAGAAGATGTACCAGTGTACACACACCATGTACCTGAGTCACTGCTCAATGCTCCACTGGGAGCTGCTCATATATAACTATGTAAGACTGTTTACTGAATATTTGGGATGGTTTAGATAGGTGGAAAATTCTTAAGCTTTATATGTACATTGTTGTTCTCATTGTGGTTTGTTCAGACTAAGACAAAACCCAATATCAGTGACTTTCTAGAAGTGAAATTTCATTCCCCATCTTTGGGTAAGCAGAGACCCCTGAAAGTTTGAGTTACTGTGACAGGGTAAAAAGAATGCCTCTGCTTCTTGATTACATAAAAATACATCTGCTCACAGTGTTATTAGAGATACATTTATGGAAAAGTTACATGATCTTGAAAAGGATTCCAGAAGAGTATTTTTACAGTAACAATACTATCATCCACCGCAGTGAATGAAAACTAAAACTATGTTGGGCAAAACCCAGTAATTCAGCAAATCACTTAATTTTTTGAATGGGAACGTTTTCCTTCCAACTTTAAGCGACAAAGAATTCTTTCACATGAATTCTGTAAGCTGCAGCAAAATGACTTCAAACAATGGCAGAAATGTTCTTTTTTATACCATCAGCTTTGGGTGAGCCACTTTTCAAGAAGTGCAAAAAATCATAAGTCAGCTGCTATTGTCTGCTTCACCTGTCTTTATTTTCTTCTTGTTTGTTATTGTTCTTATCCAAATAACCCTACTTCTTGATCAGTGTCCTCATGCATGCTTTGTTTTATTGCACCTGCGTAGAATACTTAACTCGCAGTGGCACTTAAAGAATAAAACTGGAGTTAATTTGATTACGGTGTTTTTATGATGTAGCAATTAAACACAATCATTTTTAAATAATATCATTCAATAAACATTGTGTAAACATAATGTAAGCTGTAGATAACTACTGCAAATTTATAGTAAACAACTTTAGTGTATATTTTGACAAGCCTTCTGGAAGCTTGAAATATTAATTTACATTTTTATAGAACCTATTGTTCATAGCAATAAGAGAGCCCTATGTATGTTTAAAGAGTGCACATTCGGGTCAATAGATTAAGTGTTTTCAGGAACTTTTAACATAATTACCTGAAGTTTCTTAAGCAGGGAATAAAATTTCAGATTTGGGCTGGCCCTGGTCTGCTTGCTGTTCTGAAATGTCTTCTGTGTGCATTGCCTGCTAAAGAAATGAAAAATTGTTCAACACCAACTGTAAACAGCCATCTCAATGAGAGATGTGGAAAATTAAATGTGCTCTCCAAAGCCCTTAAGGCATCTTTGCTACCCTTGTTGAAACTCAGTAATGAGATCTGGCCCTCAGATAGATGGAAAAAGTCACCAGAGCAATGTGGAGCTGGGAGAACTTGAGCAAAATGAAAAAGCAGCTCCTGTGTTAGGAAAGACATATTTTAATTATTTGGGTATTTGTTGTTTGGTTGGGGTTTTTGGGTTTTGTTTTTATTTTCTTTTTTACTTTGGACCGATTTTTGTAAGCCATCATTCTCCAGAGGGAAAGACAATCCCTTCAGTGACAAGAAGATCCTTTGTTAGTGATGTTCTTCACAGTTTTTCAAGCTGTGGGCACATGTCTATATAAAAAAATCAAGAGTCATCTAAGCTAAAGAGCTTGCAAATACAGAGACTGTAGGTAGGCAAACTTATTTAAATGAAGGATTTTTTTAAATGAAGAAGTTAGACGATATGAAAGCTTCCTAATTCAGTATTCTGGTGGCTTTCTGTCGAGGCTGATTTAGCTCTCTCGGGAATTTAAAGCCACTTAAGTCTGGACCATAATTTGAGGTTTTTCTGTCAGCTCAGCTGCAGTAATGGACTATGTGCTTTCTTACAACCTCCCTCACTTCTAAAGAAAAACATGTTAGCTTAAGTCTCAAATGTACACATGTGGCTTAAGCTCATTTTGCTTCTCCAGAGGGGCACACTAAGAGAAAACACATGATATGTTACTGCAGCTTGGTTATTACTTGTTATTTTACAGTAACTCAATTGTTTGTGGTCATCTGTGTATATAACCTTAGTCCCATGTAGAAGAATTTAATGTAATTCCAAAAAAAAATTCCATTAAATTCTCATTCCAGTTCAGCCTTTGTAGATCTGGGTATGTTTCTCTTTTCCTTGTATTTTGTGTTAGTGCAAAGGTCTTCCCCTTTCAACTTTACTGTATGCCTGTGCTGTCAGTTGGGTATAAAACCAGAGAATTGATGTGGAAAAATGAAACTTGAATGACGAGTTCTGGTTAATGTGTATCAACCATAATTCAAGTTGTTACACAGGTAAAAAAATCCTTGTTACTGGGAGCTGACTGCCGTAAAATCTACATTACATGGAATGTAAGATACGTTAAACAAAATGTTAATGCACGATTTAAAAAAATTCATACCAGCCTGCAGCTGTCAGAGAGAAGTATGCTTTCATTTCATGTAGCTGACTCTTTAATGCCTCTTCAGCTTAACCCATGTCCTATCCTTGCTTATCCTCGAGCAGGGAAGTAAGCAGATGTCCCCCTGAATGATGGGCAGTATTAGAAGTCTCCAAGCAAAGGCTATTTTTACTTCTGATGTGAGTTTGTTGGCTGGGGTTTTTTTGTAAGTTTAAAGTGATAGATGCAGAATTTAGAAAACAAAAAATCTGTGTTGAATAACTATGTGAAATAAAATAATAATAATGCATATTTCCTATCACCTTTATATCAGAGGGTTTTTGAAGGGGGCATCTCTGTATTTAATTGCTTTGTTTTCCCCTCAAATCCTCAGTGCCTTTGCCCTGTTGGTGGCTTGGCTGCAAACCTAGTCTGTAAAACCATAAGCCAGAAGGGATCTTGGAGTTTGGTTTGGTTTGCTTTCCATCTTACACAGCAAGCCTGCATTTTGACTTGGGTAGATCACCTTCACAGTATAAATGAAAAATCAGTTTTGGCTTCCCCTTTTTGTTTCTCTGGCTTTCTTGCAATGGGTCATTGAAAGTCATTGAAAGAAAGCCTGAAGGGAGATCCTGGAAAGCATTTTTCTTCCTCCTGTCTTATTTTCTACATTTGAACTACTTCAGCAATTTCTTTCTTTTTGCTGGACAACTCCTCGGAGAAATTAAAGAATTATTTATTTATGATTATTAGTTTCCTTTCAGCATTAAAAAAAATGTCTTCAATGTTTGAAGCACCCCAGCAGGCATCACAAGCAAATGCTAGTAGAGAAAGTAATAATAAAGCAAAAACAATGACAAATTCCATCCAAGCAAAAGAGAGGAAAGCTGTTCAGCAGCAAGTTTCAACATACTTGAAATGCTTGTGGAAACTACCTGACAAATTGATGAGGCTTATGGTATGCCCTGAAGATCTGAGCTGATTCAGTTGCAAATGAGAGCAAGAGCAGTTAGCTCATAAACCTATATGGAAGGCATTTCTTTTTATAACATCCTCATTAATAATAAAAATTATAATTAATCATGTTTATTACACATTTCTCCTGGAAAATTTATTGTGAGAGTGGGAAAGAGGGAGGGCCGTGCAGGATATGCTCCCATTTCAGGCATCTTCTACTGGGCAGCTTTTCCTCTTGCAAACCAGTTGAGAAACCATGACCCACCCTGCAAGTTTGTTCATTCTGGGCTGAGTATTTATAGGGAAATACCAGCTCCTTCAACTCAGCCTTCCTGCATCAGGTAGTCAGTGGAGGCACATCACAAGGAAGAATCCCTTTGAACCACATGAAGTACAAACCTAGCTGTTGCCAGCCTCCTGAATTTACCCATTCCTGTCTCCTAATTACATCTCATAGCATTTTCCCTTGTGTGTAAATGAAGTGGGGTTATGCCTAATCATGAGAGAGTTTTAAGCAGAAGGTTTTCCTTCTGGGCTGTTTCTGCCATCAGTGCTTCATGATCTGTTTGTCTGGTGGCACTTATTTTAGCTCTCTGATTGCAGTAGGGATTGTAATGGTTGGCATGGAATGAAGTTGTAACTCAGGGTAGCAAAGGACAGGGGATGCTGGTGAAGCCACTACAGTTTCACTGTAGCCTATCTCGTAGTCTTAGCCAAAAACAAAAGGCAGTCACTGAAGACAAGATACAAAGGATAAAAAAATCTGTGCTCAGTATTCTCTCAGAACATCCAGGGCCTGATGTGTGGCTGTCAAGCATAACAGGATATCAGTGCTACTCTAAATCATCTCCCTCATTTCATCAGTTGTTCCTTCTCCCAAGATCCAGCATTCCTGTAAGGACTGTGCTCCACTTGGCAGTTGTAGAAGAAACATGGAGGAGCCACTTGGTCTGGTGCCAAAGGCATACATCCATTTCATAATAGACCTTTCGTTTTCTGGATTGTCTGAACTGTGAGAGGAGTGGGATTCTCTCATGATAGCAACAAACTCCCACTGCAGTTCCTGGCTTTCATGGGTCATCCCAGAGACCCTCACTGTTTCTTCCCATCATCATTAGAGCAAAAGAAAATAATTTTTAAATCTTTTTGTTCTATTTCCTTTGAATATCCCCTTCATACATCACAGAACAGTCATATGGTTTTGGAGATAAGGTTGTTCCACTGAGAAGGCTATGGGTGATGACTTTCCCATGCTCCTTTAAGGTCTTGATCTTGGTTTTTTTGATATTAAATTGCCAGTAAAGGCCTTCCCTGGAGGGCACATATAACTCCTCTGCTGGATTTTTTCCCTTGTACTTCCAAAAAGGTCTGTGTATTCTTTAGAAACCTGTGGGTTTTGTGGTCACAGAACATCAGTTAGCCTAATTAGAAGATATTTGTAATGTCTTTTTATTTTAAATTATGCAAAAAATTGGGTGGTGAGTTGAGCTAGCAGAAAAAGGCTTGACGAATAATCCTAAATATGCCTATACTGCCAGGCTATAGTGTGTTACATCCAAGCTGAGGTTCCTGTGGCATTTAGGAGTATTAAGCCATTTAACGGGATTTGCTTGATGGCTCATGGACCTACATTTATTTATAAAAAAACTGCCTCAAAGTGTTTTCAAAGGACAAGATTTTTTCCTCCCATTAGGATGTAGACTTTCTGCTCCTTGAATCTAAATTCTGGACGTTGCATGGAAGCACATTATTTGAAGCAGATTCTTAAATGAATGAAACACTACCTAAAAACCAGTTGGAGTTTTGATCCACATCACTGTCTAAGGAAGCCCTTTCAGAATTTCATTTTTCTGCCCATGTGTTCACTGACAGGTCATGGCCATTTGTTATTGAGCAAACCTCATTTTGTGTTTACCTCCTGTATTAAGAGAGAGCAATTACACATCATCATGCTGTTACCTCTCTCCTTTCGGCTTCCTGGCCATGTGCTCCCTACGAATACACCTTCTGTGGTGCCAGACTGAACCATGAACTTACCTCTGATGGAGACCACAGTTTGCAGCTTTTAAATCAAGATTATACCTGTTATAAAACACTATTTCAGACCTGGTGAGCTCACTAGGAGGGTATTAAACAGATGATTTAATCTGTTTGTTTCTCTTCCTCCTGTCGCCATCCTCTCAGTTTTGTTGTTAGTTGGAGTTATGAAAATTGGACCTGAAAGGAGACTGCAGCATGCAAGCTACAGCATGTCAAGATGAAGGTAAGAAAATTGCTCAGAATATGCTGGCTAGAGATCTTCCGGATGAGGGAAGAAAGAGAAAAACTGCTTGTGGCACTTTGAGTGTGCTCTTCTTCATATTACTACGTGCCTAAAAGGCAAAGAAGCATAACTCCTTAGGACTGTAACTGAGAGCACTTCAGTCCCAAAAACAGAAACAAGGAGGATGCACTTTTGAGATCACTGAGATAGTTTTCCTTCCCTTATTCCTACTCCTTTCAACGCAGAAACCAAGCAGACCTTTGACATGTCTGGTGCCAAGGTCTAGAATAGAAAGGGAGAGTCTGCACAGTTGTAGAACTATCATGAGGCCAAAAGGGGTGTGTGTGCATGCTGTCGGTACACACATGATCACAAATACAGTCCTGATTGTTTTTTCTGTAGCTGGATCAGGCCTTGAAATGACTACTATAGGTTCAGCATTTAAAGTGGATCCAAAAACATGGCAATTCAGTCCAAGTCAGCACAAGGTGAAAGGCCTTTGAACACATAGCCAATGCCATGGCAAGCAGATATCACTGATCCATAGACTTAAGGAATTTCTGTTCCTATTTCTGATAAAATGAGGCCCTGCAGTGTTAGTCCAGCCTAGTTTAATAAGATTTAAGCTGCTGAGCTTTTGCATTTTCTTTGTAGACTATTCAACCATTTAATAGCGTCCAGTCAATAAAATTTTATTAAACAGCCCTCTTTCAGTTAAAGTGCAGGGACATGAGGCCATTCTGCTGCTGTTTATCTGTGTAGGGCTTCACATAATACTGTCTTAGTACTCAGCGCATACGGCAATAGGTGCTACAAGAAGAAAATACAGTACATGGTGAGGGTGTCTGTGTCTGTACTCAGAAGGATAGTCTTCTGAACATAAGACCTGACAGCAATTGCTTTCATTCCATCTGTTTTTGTTCTCCACCCAAACACGCATACTTCTACCAAAGAAATAAAACCTTAAATTACTCATATGGTCTGCAGTCAAGCTACCAACAGAACATACATATATATATTGCATGAGAAACTACTCAGTTCAGCTTCTCTCCATCATTTCAATTAGATAGTTTTGCTTTAGTGCGAGATGAGTAGGAATCATGAGGTTTAGTCCAAGACTGCTGCAGCAGTTCTGTGTCATGCTTTATTTTGCTGCACAGCAGTTTGCCAGATACACCATATTGAAGATGCATTGATCTTTGTTGCTTCCAAAACTGACACTTCCTTTTCCAGTCCTGCTTTTTAAACTTGGACAACAGTTGGACAACATTGAGCTTCCAAAAAATGCTGATATTTCACTGTCTTTTGAAACAGTATTTTAATTCGAGGGCTTAGTCAAGACTTAAATGTTACTGATTCAGCCATCCCAGTTCAGGTTGCGATTTTTATTTTACTAGAAAACAGTGATGCTGGTATGAAGCCATATTACAAACATGCCAAAACCTGATTTTCTACCTGTGAGCTATATAGTTCTGTGTTGTTTCTAATTTGCGTGTTAGCATTCTGACTTTGCTGCAGAATTAGTCCTGGTCATACTGGTACAGATATGCCAGTACAACCCTTTAGTATAGCCAGTGCCATAATCTGTTGTAAAGCCATTGTGAAAGGTCAGGAAAAGGTGCTCCGAAGGGGTTTACTACAGAGTCATAGGACTAGGGCCATGTCCTGCCTGCTGGAATCTCAGTCAATAAGGCTCCCTTCCCAAATTGGCCAGAATAGAGGATGTTTTGACTCCTTGCATGCTGGATTTTTAACCTCCATTTCTGTAGCAGGTGGCTTTGGCAGAGGATGGGATGCTAGAAGGAAAGCATGTCTTACGATAAATTGTGGCTTGAGACAAATAAAGCAGCTGCTGTTGGTGTTTTCCCTTGTCACCTCTGTGCACCATTTTATGTATCTGCCCTACGGAATGTGCAGAATTTACATGTGTTTTTCCCTTTTTCTTGTAAAATGAAATGAGAACAGCCTAATTTCATTTTTTTCATTGAGAAGAATTCCTTTTCATAGCCATTCTTTCTTTCTAAAGTAGACTATTACATTTATTTATGATTGTTTCATTTGTGAATGAAATCAATAAATGCCATTGGTTTGTGCATCCACTGGGATGTGCACATGAAGCTGTGTCTCCTTCTGTGTAGCTCTTGTTAAAATACAAGACCGTATTTATTTTCAGTATGAACAGAGCCAGAGAGTGTTTATCCTTGGATCTTGAATGCTGCATTACCTAAAGGCTGATGATATAGCAATAATTGAAAGCAAGTACTGCAAAGTTGTTGATATAAATTTTGACATAAAAATGTAGGTTGGTTCATAAAAAAGTTGCGGTGACAACAGGTTATAGCGACAGCTTTTCAACAACTGTATAATCCTCCAGATGGAAGGGAATTTGGCTTAATGAATTATAGGCAGTCTATGTAACACAAGCTCCTTTTATAGGAGCAGCTTAGAACAAAGAATAAACTTATTCATGCTGTCATGTGCTAAATAACATCATTGTTAAAAACATGGAGTTGAAAAGAGAAATGCAGGACTTAACACTGTTAATATCTCAAGACCTTTGGGCTCCCAAGCAGGGAACTGGACTGCCTTGTTTCAGCATTATCTGATATCTAAAGTTGATGTTGGCCAACTGGGGAGGCTCACAGCCTTCCAGTGATGAGATGACCCCACAGCAGGACCTTGTTCTTCATGCCTGCTCGTGCCCTCATGTTCTCTTCCCATGCATTTGCTCTGGGTCTGGAGTAGCCTGAGCTGGTTAAGGTTGTTACTTACACCTGGTGACAGATAGTCAGAGCTCCTGAGAGTGTTTTTTCCCAACCTGTGTCACAGACAGGCTGCATGACCTTGGCAAATTACTTAATATCTGCTTTCCCATCCAGAAAATGATGATGATACTTACCTGCCTCCCAGGAGAAGCATTTGGACTTCATTAAGGATTAGGATATGCTTTTAGTTTAGTTAGCTGTGTTGAAATGTGCTTGGTAAGCAAAAGTTATTGTTAAATAATGAATGAGGAGAAATGCTGTCAAAGTAATATACAGGACTGAGCCAATGCTTAAGAGCAGTAATCAAATGAAAATCACATGAGTCATGATGTCAGAGCAGGGGAGTTCGGCTGATAACTAAGAATAAGCCGCAGATGTCAGTGACTCATTAAAATAACAAACTTGTATTTCTAATTTTGTCAATGTACTGTGGCACTTTTCATAGGATGGATTAACCACTGATGAGCTTGTAGAATTTTTTACGCACATAGCTGTGAGTTAAGGACATAGTTATAGCCTTCAGTTTGTGCTTCTCAATCTGCGCTGGCTTACAAGGCAGTATTAAAATGCAGAGATATAAGACTTATAAATGTAGGGAATTTCTGTGAAACTGCTAATGGTGGGTGCATAAAATAGTTAGTTATCTGTGTAGGCAGTGCTTTATCTTGATAGGAAATACTTTTCTAGCAGATCTGTGTCTTTAGACATTTTCAGGTGGCCTGTTTTGCATCTTCCAACTCAAGCAAGCAGACAGGTAGTGGACGGGTGCATTTACTGTGGATGTGGCACCAATACTAAATCACAGGTATTTTCTTACCTAATAAATTTTCTTACCTCGGAAAGGTGCACAGCCAAGCACTTACTTTCCCCACTCCCTGTTTCACCAGTATGGGCATCCTAAGTGTACTGGCAAAGCAGATGTGTATATCTTGTTGGTGTGACTGTGTGCTTTTGATAATCCATCTCTTCAAACTCTGCAAGGGCTTATTTTTCCCAGCATGCTTTATACAGAGCAGCACCTGGATGGTTATGTGTGCACCTCATGAAACCTTTCTTCTTACTCATTTTCCTAATTAACAGCCCGTGCCTCCCACGTGTGGATAACAGCACTCGCATCCTTGCACAGGTAAAAGGAGTCTCTTAGCGTCAGTCATTTTTTTCCCTTTCCATTTCTAAGCTGACCTAACACATTTGTTAGACGCAGTTTTTTGTATGGAGCCCCGGCCTCTGCTGAGACACTCTGCAGAGTGCTGGAGGTCCTGGCTTGGAGCTGTGGTGCTGCTGGCTTTTGCCCACTCCCCCTGGCAAGCCAGCAAGAAGAGAGAGCCGAGTGGCTCCGCAGTGTCACTGACAGCCTTTGCCTCGCCCCGGGCATCGCATCTCTCCTGGAGCACAGCAGCACATTGTACAATGCTGAATGACAAGCAGTTCTATATTAAGAAAAACATGAAAACGCAGCTTATTAGAAGCCACAGGGTTGATTGAAAGCGTAATAAATGGCAGCCTACCAACAAAGATTGTTGCTCTGGGTAGATAATCTGATTAGTAAATATTTATTTCATTACAAAGTCTCTTTTATGGTTTGATCTGTGTTCAGTCAACAGTTCTAAGTGACCTCTTCAGCATTTTAAATGGGATCTGGAGGTTCTGCCATTTGAACCAGGGATACCATAAACAAATAAGAGGTTCAGTGCAATTGGAGGTAGGGGTATGAAATACAGTAGTATTTATTTAGAGAATCCTGAGGGGCCTCTGCTCTTTGAGTAGGCATTTTGTTTGCTTTGAACTCCTAACTTGCTTAATCTTAAACTTTGAGAAGATACAGAATTATTGCACTCATCCAGGGACAACTAAAATACATTAACTCTTCGATTACTACTGTATGGGCACCCATTTCACCAGTGCAGCTCACCTTGCATATCTCATAACCTACTGGCCAGCAAGCTGTACTGTACCTGGATCCTTCGAGCAGTGTAGCAAATGCTTTTTGCCCAGGCATGCCTGGTATAATCAGCTATCAAGAAGAAAAGGAAAACATACCACTTTTATCAGCTTTGCCAGTGCATTATATGTACCAAAGTAAAGCAAGCAAATCAGAACATCTTAATAGTTGGATTACATATATTGCACAGTCATTGTTCTCAGCCTCCATGAACTCTTCAAAGTAACATTCAAGGTCTGCAGAAATAATAAAAGCAATTTTACTTTGTCCAGCACATCAAATAAATGAATGCAGATTTAAAGAAGAGTGCAGTACTTTCTCCCACTGGTGGTTGTTGGTTTAGCTTTAAATTCAGAAAATGCTTAAGAGAACCTTATGAAATGTAATAAAGTTCTCCTTCCCTGAGCTCACACTCTCAATCTGAAATTGTATTGAGAGAATTTGAGTTTCAATAGTGTCCTTACGGAGCAGCTATGCTTATTACTTAGATATTAGAGGTGCCCTGTTGATGTACAAGCATTTGAATTCCAAAGGGAAATAAAGTCTGTATTTTCAGGTTATTATTGTACAATATTGTAGGCACTCTGCAGTAAGCATCTGAAAAAAATTGTTCGTTTTCGCTCCTAACTTTCACCACCCAACATGCTGTCTTGGCTTCCTACCTCTGCTGCGAAAGAAAACATCAGCTTAAATTTCCAATTCCCTAGTAAGAGGTTACGTACATTATAACACTATTACAGCTAATGTTGTTTATGTACTTAATTCTTTGTGCTAACAGCGGTGGGCACAGTTTGACGTCGTCGTGCCACCTAGGTGCTCGAGGAAAGTACTAAAATTACCCAGGAGCAGGCTGAAAACCAGGCAGCATGTCCTCTCCTGTTCTGTCTCCTTCAATGCTGACTTTTAATGTCCTGCTAAGTTTGCCTTGTAAATACAGGTGCACACCAGCTAGCACAGCTGTAGGACAGCTAGCTCAGAGAAGCAGAAGCTAAACCATGTAGTGGACACATGGATGTACTTGGAAGGAGCTGCTCTGGGATATGCCTTGTCACATCGCTCACCATCTCATTTTCACTTGCATATGCTCCTGTGGTGTTGTGGGAGTACACTTACTTATAGCCTGGCTTGTGAACCCGAATCCCAGTTGTCTTTCTTCCCACCCCGAGTGCTAGAAATGAAAAAAGGAAAGAGCTAACCCGAGCAAAAGCTGTTGGCTGTCTCTACTCTCTGCATGAAATGGAGCATAGAGGAGAGTGCTCCAGGCAAGCACCAGCTTCGAGTTAACTGCCAGGTCAATGCGGAAGGCCAGGAGCTGGTCAGTGTGCTCCCAGCACAAAACTGAGACGATGCTTGCTGCCTTTTGCAATGGATAGGATTATTTATAAATGACGCATGAAAGGATTTGGAGGTCTGGGAAGGCAGCACCGTGGCTGAATCAGAAAATGCTTGAAGGTGTTTGTTCAGCCAAGCTCCTTGGCCATGGTTTCCCCAGCCCAAAATAAGCCCCAGAATGAGAGGGAATGGAAGATTTTTTTTGGCCATCAGAAGAACTCTCTCTGCTTCCAGATATACCGCCATAAAATGAGGAACAAGCTGCACTGTGTATGTATTAGAAGAGCTCTTATTCTCTGTTTTGTTTGTTTCTGTCCCCAGCAAGTACAGAAATCTTGCTGCTTAAATAAAAAACGAGGGTAGGATTTGCCCAGGTGAAATCAGGAAGCTTTGGCATTGGTTTCAGTTAGAACAGTAGGAGCTGAGCACACATACGGGTTTTGGTTCATGCTTTCTTTGGGCAGCTTCAACACTTTTGTACGTAACTAGCCTACTGTGCATTTCATTTGTCTATTTAAGCTATATTTTAAACCTATAGATAGGTGAGAGCTTAGCTCTTGAGGTCATTTAAGTGTGGAGGGGGAAAGTCACTGTTGAGTTGCAATGCATTCTATCATCTTCCTGATGTAGCAAGATACAAGACACATAATAATTTCTCTCTGTGTTAAATAACATTTCTTTCTTTTCCATGGCACATTTATTCAAAGCTTCATGCCATCAGGTTTCCGTCATCCCTTTGTGTGTGTACACGTGTTCACACGTCAGTAATCATTAATACCGGATGTCCTGTCAGTTCCCTGTATTGACACTGAAGTGGACCATGCATTTGAAAGCATGTATTGACATTTAGGAATTGCCTGTGTCAATCAAAAATTCTTCTCCCAAAGGAAAGAAAAGCTCACCCAAATAAACAAATGTCCCTCTGTGACATGCAGCTTTTGCTGCTGATACATAGACAGGAAAGAGCATGCACTTTGATTTTTACCCTAAAGAACAGTTCCTTGCAAAGCTTGTAGTACATAACTCATCAGATGGGCTGGTAGCTGGAGGTCAGTTTGTGAGGTTTTCTACCCTTGGTTTCACAGATTGCTAAGAGTAGCAAGGAAGAAGCTCTTTTTAAGTTGAAGCCACATACCCATGGTTGCAACCTTCAGAGCCCTGGAGACAATGAGGTGAGCTGAGGGAGCCTAAGCATGCTGCACAGGCAGAGCAGAATTGCTAATTGAGATTACTTAATAGTGTAGCCCATTCAGTCTGATGAGCTAATGGTTTATGCTGTATTTCTCCAGCCAAATGCATTTGTATGCATTATGGCTAATAAACACACCAGCCAAATTCAGATGGGTGCAAAGGCTACATGCATTTCCAGAAGAGTTCATTGCTGAGAGAAGAATTTTCCATGTTCTTTTCCTGTTCTTTAGTTTCAGTTTTATGGGGTTAAAGAGGTTGTGCTGTTGATAATGCATCCTGTGAACAGTGGGTCCTTTGTGGATGGTAGATGCTGGCAGGGGGCTGCCCGCACTTCCCCACACATCGGCACCATGTCAGGGCCTGTCAAATGCAACTAGTTCTGAGAGTTACTTCTCAGAGGGTCGGCAGTTTGCTGGAAAGAAGTAATTGCAAAAGTAGCTTCTTTCAGAAAGCATTGGGTGGTCTGACTTGGAGGCCAAGGAGTTGCCAAGCAATTTTTGACACTTGCTAGCTCATTGTGCTTCTGTCCTCTGTGACCTTGCGGAGAGAACTTTACCATGCACAGTGATTCCCTCTGCTGCGAGTACCCGGTCATTCCAAAGTGGAAGGGGTTTTGTGTTATAGCAAGGGGTTTGTATAAACAAACTGATGCTGGTGTAGACATCAGGAATCATGTCTCAATAGCTCTGTAACATTGCTGGGTTGAGGCTGATGGTCACACTGGCTGTGCTGCTTTGTCTGCAGGCAGCCAGAGGGGATCTGGCTCAGCAGGTTTGTGCTGAGGCTCCTCACTTCTATAGGTTATTGTTTGGGAAGAGAGTGTTTTACAGCACTTGGGTCTGGCCAAGGCAGTGTGTATCCTTTCACATACATCTTCTGAAGCATACTGATTTTTGGCTATCCCACAGATTTCTTCTTTTGCAATGGCAGAGCTCCAGGAGGTATCATGTTGTCTTCTTGCTTGTCTCACATGGGTGATACTCACATCAGCACTGTGCCATACAGTTCTTTGTTCTTGCTTGTGCAATTTTCAGGTGGTACTTGCTGCTCTAACTACTGCAGGTTTGGTGAAGGTGTACTGTGTGGCACCAAAACAGCACTGGTTTCTGTGGAACAGGACTATGGAGACCACATACAAACCACTGTTCAGACTCTTGCACCTTCTTTCCCCTGAGGAAAGGGTGAGCCTGAATACCTTCCCTGGAGTCCTTGTCACTGCAGTTCTTCTGCCCAGAAGGGTCTGGACATGGAGACAAGCTCAGGCTGATGCTACCACATCACTCCTGGGACATGGGATGGCCAGCACTTGGCACTGAACTGTTGTGTGTGGAGAGGCATCAAGGAGTAAAGACATGGGATGCCTTTGCTATCACCATCTTCACTTGAAGTTTAAAGAAGCCAGACTCAGACTCAAGAGAGGGGCTGTCAAACAGTAGAGTTTTGCAATACCTAACTCCTCTTCCCTAACTGTTGGAGGTTGCTGCCTAACTGCTTCAGGATGGGCAAATCCTTGTGGGCCAGGTGGTGAGATACAGGGCTCTCAGGCCATTCTCCACATAGTCCTTGTTTAAATACAGATTAAGTTAATGACATCCTGGTCTCCAGAGGGTTCTTAAACTGTAATGGGGCTCTTGGTGCATTCATGTTCCCAGGTATTACCCTGTCCGTAGCAGGTACAGATTTATGAATAGCAAAGCCTACCAGCCCATCATCATGGAGGTCTTGAGGGGTGTTCACCCATCACACAATTGGGTTGTATATCACATCAGATCTGAACCGAGCTCCATGGCCAGCATCAGCTACCACTTCAGTCTTGTCATACCAACTTCTCCAACCTGTCTTCCAATTCTGCCTTCTGTTCAGAGTTCCTTTTAGTAGTTTATTTCTTAACTTCCCTTTGTTAACGATTTTGTACTCATATTTTACATTTTCCCCAAATGGGTTCTCTGCCCACCCATTTTGTGTCCTGTTTACTGCTGCAACTCCTTTGCATTATGTATTCAGTAAGAAATACCTCTCTCTATGAAACACCTTCTGCCTGCAAACACCCAGTTTCCCTTAAGACTTCCAGCAATGATCTCTCAAAATATCCACACCACTTCACGGAGAGCTTGTCTCTAGTGTATTCAGATGTCAAACTGTTTGTGTCTTGGTTTAGAGCAGACACTGTCTCATTTGTTTGCAAAGCCCTGCCATGCACATGGGACACTTCTCAATAAATAATAGCACTGGAGTCATCTGCTGCATCCTATAGTAAAACTGGAAAAAAGAACCCAAACTGTTCACAGCTGGAGACTATCTCCTCACTTTCTTCACTGCATTTTAAATTATGGTTTTGCTGTGCTTCTATTAAGCTTTGTGATTGACTTCTCCAGTGTGTGCAAGCTCCCCCTTCCACAAACTTGGGCTAAAAATCAGCTTACGGAGAATCTTTCCAGGAAAGGTGGAATTTCATCTGACGGAGGTGACACTGGGGTCTCTACTGCCACTTTTCTTCCCTAAGTCTGAAGAGTGTGTGTAATAGAAAGTGAGGTGAGGAGCAGAAGGCTGATGCACCTTTTATGAGCTGAACCCACCATGGACATGGAGGATCTAACACCATCCTAGCAAGGAAGGGAAGAATCCGTCCTCTGATGTAGAGCTGGGCTAATGAAGGATAAACTAAGTGAGCAGCACATAGCTGTTTCCCTCCAGTTTCCAAGCCATGCTCATTGCTTCTGTGCCCAGACTCCTTGCAGTAGTAGGACACATTGGCGACACGCCAGCTGCTTCCTCCTCCCCTCCAGCGTGGCTCCCTGCTGTCTCCTTTTTCCACCGGTTGAGTTGCATGAGGCATCCTGGGGGTTTTGCTCAATGGGGGTAAAAGAAAGTGAAATGGGGTATTTTAGGCAGCTATTGCAATGAAATGAGCAGTATTGTGGAAATTAGCAAAGCAACACAAGTATTAACAGAAAGTCGTAAACTGCAGTGAAACCAGGCAGCCTTCTAGTCCATTTATCCATGAATCTGCTGATTTTAATATATAATTGTCTGTATTTGCAGGGGAGGTGTGTGTGGAAGCAAAGAGGCCTCCAAGGGGACTTGGCAGGAGAAGTGTTGTAAACCTGCAGTAGCAGCACTGTCTTGCTAAAGGTGCCTTTGTGCGAATTTCATCATCCTCCTTTTCTGCCTGTTGTTCCTGCTCTTCTTGAACAAGCAGGATATTTCTATATGTGAAAAAACTCCTCTCTCCAAGGGACATTGTATAGTCAAAACAGCAACTAATCTGTGGGGTAACCAACCAACACCACTACCCAAGGGCTCTGGGTTTGTTTGTGCTCATGAGTGTGTCTGCACATCACACCTCTCTGCTTAAGAGCCACCAGAGTGCTATAGTACAGAGGAATCTTGCTCTTGCACAGAAGCTGATTGAAAAACAAACCCTTGCTGCCCTGACATGCGGTTTATACAGCGGGTGGCTTTAAAATTACTGCTCAGTGAATAATTGATCTGTTAGACTGGCAAATTGGAAAAAATCATCTCCAATGTCATTTTAAATGCTCATAGAGGACTAAACAGCACTGGATTTATTTCTTCCAATTGACATGACAGCAGCAAAATGGAGAGGGAAAAGAAAGTACAGGGAGAATGAGTCTTTAATGTCAAACAAAGGAGTCCACTGCATTAGTGCTTTTGAAGCAAAGTGGGAGAGGGGAAGGCAGAGTTGGTGGAGGGGGAGAAGTGCATGGCTCCCCTTTCACCTGATGATAGGCAGCTCAGCAATTCAGGTCTGCACCCAGGGTGGCACTGCCCAGGGCTGACATCTCTTTCCTGCCTGGGACAGGCTGGATCCATCTCCCTGTGAGCAGCCAGCCTCATGCTCTTGGTCTGCTCCTCCTGGGTGGATTGTCCTTGGCTCGGGTCCCAGGGCTCGCAGCAGCCAGGGGGATGTCCTCACTGTGGTATTACTCACACTTTCGCATTCTCTTTCCTGATGAATAGTTAAAATATTTCCATCCCATCAGGCTACTGCGGGTGAATTGCAGCCACTCGAAGTTCAGTTTTTCTCCTGAAAAGCAGAGGGCTTGATTTGTGTCTGCCCCTGAGCCAGACTGCAGCAAGGCTTGAGCTAGTTTCCCACCTCTCAAGAGGACTATATTGAAGTTAGTTTCCCTTAATCTGTCCCAATTCATGTCAACTCTGCTGTGCACCAAATACATAAAGCATGCTGTACATCTATAGTAAGTAGAAATTACTACAAGATTGTTCCTGTAGCAGATGTTCTTGCAACTCCCCAGAACAGAGCAGTGGGACATTAATAAAGAGAGAAAATTAAAATAGGCAGGGATAGCCCACCTGGCCTGATCTTATGCTGCATTTTTGGATAAGAAAGCAGCAAGAAGCTGGGAAGCATGGTGAGGGATGGGGCTCTGCTGTCAGAGTCCTTGGAGTGAGAAGACCTGACCTCAATCAGAATAAAATGGGGGGCCCCAAAGGATGGATGACTCTGAGCCTTGGCAGTATTTAACATGAGAGATGGCCAGCTAGGTATCTTGGGCCTAAATTGTAGCTGGCACTTTAATAATCTTGCAGCCCTTGCTTTGGCAGACTGATAGTTTTTATCAGAATCAGGAGGACATCTGAAAAATGTATTTTCTGGACTAGATTCTAATTTGGGGGCCTGTCAACCTTGGCACTGTCCTTTCTCTTAAAGTAAGGTCACTGTGACATACTTCGCCTGTGGAATACATGCCTCTCCAGGGGATTTAAATCTCTGAGACATAATGAAATTCACAATGTTGTAAATATCTTCAGGTTTGCCAGTTCTTGTGATTTGATTGCAAGTTTTGCAGCACTGTCTGATTTGGAAAGGGTAAGGGTGGTTGTGGTGGTAGCTTGTTCTCATTTGCCTTGAAGAAAACTCCGGCTGTGAAATTCAGAAGTGAAAGGGGAATATTTCAGGGGTTTTACCTTGACTAATACTGAAGATCTGTTAAAAAATGCCCTGAATGCATTCTTTTTTTGGGGGGAGTACTTAGGAGAAGCAGTTGATATGCTGAGAAATGTATTTCCATGGCTCAGGATTGGTACCAAGGATCTCAGTGGGCCCATCATTTGTGACTATGTGTCATGGTTTAAACCCAGCCACGCACCTCATTCAGTCACTCAACCCCCCTTTCTTGCCCTCCCCTGCTTCCAGAGGGATGGGGAGGAGAATAAAAAGAATGCAACTCCCACAGGTTGAGATAAGAACAGTTTAGTAACTAAGGTATAACACAAATCACTACTGCTACCACCAATAATAATAATGATAAAGGAAAAGAATACANAAAAGAATGCCCACAGGTTGAGATAAGAACAGTTTAGTAACTAAGGTATAACACAAATCACTACTGCTACCACCAATAATAATAATGATAAAGGAAAAGAATACAGCATCTCATCAACCACAACAGATAACTCACACCACCCCACCAGCACCGACCGAATACCTCCAACCAACACCCTAGAGAGAACTCGCCCTTCTGGGTAACTCCCAGTTACATCCTGGGCATGACGTGCTATGGTATGAAATACCTCTTTGGTCAGTTTGGGTCAGGTGCCCTGTCCCTGCTTCCTCCCAGCCTCCCTTCCTCCCTGGCAGAGCATGAGGCTCACAAAGTCCTTGGTCAGAACAAAACATTCAAGCAGTAACTAAAAACAACCATTATCAGTTTTGTTCCCAAGTTGAGTCAAAACACAGCTGCACCAGCTACTAAGAAGGCAAAAAAATTGACTGCTATTGCTGAACCCAGGACACTATGTCACAAGGTCTGAAGCCAAACCCTCTACTTGGCTTCAGAGATGTGCTGTTCTTTCATATTCGAGGACAGGTACACATTTCATTGCTTAGGTGAACCCAAACTGATGCTTCCTATCTTCTTAGTGCCTTTCAGCATTTGTCTTCCTTATATAACTTGGTTTCAGCTCTGTATCACGACAAGAGCAGCCAAGTTAGTCACGTCTTCTGGTTAGTTGGGCATGCAGGATGTGGGATACTTTGGATCTTTTTTTACCAGCAATTGTCACAGAGACTCCTGCTGCTTTGCCTGAAGCTCCCTATGCTCAGGTGTTTGATTTATCGCAGTCCTTCAGCGTTAATAATTTCCTTTGCCTTTCACTTAGCATCTCTGGAAAAATTAGAACTCCTCATGCAAATAAAGATTGCTTCTATTAGTAATTAAAATAACAGAAAAAGTAAGTCTTGGTGCCTCCACTGATCTGCAACAGCTTTTTATAGCTGGAAAAGTATCCACTTGAGACTGCCCTTTGTCTTTTACCTTTAGGCTTTTATAGAACTGTGTCAATTTTCTTCCTCTCCTAGACATTAACCTTTAGTGGGAAACAAGGTCGGGGGGTTTAGAAATCCAGATAGCTAATCTTTGCTGTTCTTTCCTTGTCAAATAAGGCTGTAATATCCTCAAAGAGATCCAGTGAGCAAGTGAGGCATCATCTCCCCTGTGCTTACTCTCCTTGGTCTCTTTTCTCCCTGCCTGAAATGAGATTTAAAAAAAAATTCATAAGCATTCTTTCCTTGCTGCCTGCATATAGTAGTTTTGATTTCATTATGTAATAATTTCTTTCTTCACTTCCCCCCATCAGCTACTTGGTCTTTTATACAGGAAGATTGTCACCACCATGACAGAGCCATCGTCCTACAAAGCCATTTTAAAACACTCATTTAGTGACTCCTGCAAGCAGAACAAGACAGGTTAATGCTGATAACTTCTGCTTTATCTCAGATTTTATGTATAGATCACGGTGGACATTTTATTTACGCTTTTCTGCAGAATCAAGTAATTTCCATTCAGGGTGCATACAGGCTTCTTAGAGGCATGCGAAAGCTCTAGAGCTCTGAAAAACATAGTGAGCTCTAACAGATACCCAACAGAAAAATGGGAAGTTTTATTTCTGGCAGTTTTAGAATGTGTCCAGTTTAATAATGTGAAATACTATAAGTATTTGCAGGCATTTTTCAAGTAGCATCAGTTCTAATAGATGCTATTTTAAGTTCCTGAAACATTAGGCATTATGTTATTCAACTGATCTTCTGAAAAATACGTTCTTCTCTTCTTGTAATTAATCTCATTAAAAAGTCTTTAGCTGGTATGGAGAAATAATGGATCTTTAATGTTTTGTTTGATATTGAAAGCAAGTTTTATAGTGAGACATTAAGAAGTAGTCTTAATGTGCTGCTCAGCATGTATGGATACTCACAATTGGTGATGCCTAATGGAAATGTGATCAAAACTGCAGCTTAAGCCAAAAAACTGAATGAGAAGTGAGCTCAGGCAGGACAGGATGGATAACTTGGCACCTGGGGCCAGTATCCTCCTGATCCAAACAGAAGAGCCTCAAGGGAAGCAGCACGGCTCTTATGTCAGTGGTTCAGAAAGTCATGTATCCCATGCTACTCTAGTGTGAACTCCTATTTTATTAAATGTATATATTTACAACTTTTTTTCCAGCATTTTCATAATTGAGCAAAACTGTAAAACTCTGTGATCTGAAATCTTCCTATTTAAGAAGAAGATCTCAAAGTTTAGCCGCAAGCCAAGTAGAATTGGCTGCTGAATGTCTCTGAAATACCTTGTAATCACTCGAAACAGCTCGGCTGGATCTTGTTCAGACAGATGGATCTTACTTTTGTGCGTATCTTGTTCAAAGACTTTCACTGTCTGTTTTGGAAACAGTAACCACCTATGACAAGTATCCAGAGACTTAGGGTATCCTGTTAGGAGAAGACTGTGAGCCAGCCAGATCCCTAAAGAGGTGGTATTAGCAAGTAATAAGCTTTCAGGCTAGCAAATAAAGTTGAAAAAAAGCAAATATTTAGTGTGGTAATAAACTTTTCATTGAAAGTAATTTAAAGGTGCTTCCTTGGGGTTTATTTTCCAAAGTAACAGACCAATGCATTTCACTTGCATGTAGCAGGGTGTCAGAAACTGTCTGACAAGTGAGAGGAAAATGGTGAAGGTGGTATGTTGGGAATTGAGTATGGTTTTTGATATGGTCACATGTAACATTTTCTTACGTAAACTGTGAGGGCGGTCAAAGACAGTGCTTTGCAAGAACTGTCCTTTGCCAAGAGACCCTGCTTGCCTTCCTGACATGTACCCAGTGCTGGCACATGCGGATAGCAGTACATGGGAGGAGATGAAGGGGTTGGAGAAAACCAATGCTGCTGTCAGTTGATCAGTGCAGTGCAATTCTGTCAGTGGAAGTAGGAAGGAAAGAAAACACCCAAACACACAAATATAAAGAGGGATCTCTATGGCTGGAAAGTGATACTGAAAGAAGAGCTTTCAGTCAGCTGGTAGGAAAATCTTTCTGGTGACAGGTACAGTTAAGCATTGGATTGTGCCCCTTGGCAGGGCTTTGAATCATCTTCTTGGGAGATATTTAAAAACTAATGAGATGTGTACACCAGGGCAGGCTGTGTTTGTGGGTGCCACCTTTGAGGTGGCTGGCAGAGTGCCTTCCACACTTCTGCTTACTCCGTTTTTAGGTAATTCCTTGCAGGCTGGGCTCATACCTTACCCAAACCAATGGAAGAGCATTGGCATTGTGCGAGCTCAGCCCTCCACCTCCTTTTCCTGTTGAATACATCTTCCCATAATCCATAACGTATGTCTTGACAAATACTGTCTGAACACAGATTGAAGAAATACACGTGACAATTATGATGATGGAATTTTTATGCTTGTAGAACTGCTCTGACAACATCCACTTTTTCTAAGATTTAGGTTTCCTGAGAAAAGGCATTATTGGCTTTTGTTTTCAGTTTAAGTATCAAGGAATTCAGGTAAGAGAGCCCCTTGTATCATCCCTGCTCATAGCTAAAAATTCATAGGGAAATTGACAAGGCAAGAATCTGCTTGATACCAGGAAAGTGCACATTTTTGTAGCTGTGTTCTGTGCTGGTTTTGGCAAGTCATGTAACTTTCCTCTTCACTTTCCATAGCCACTCTGGGGCTCAGTCTGATGTCTTTTGTAAAGTGTTGGCATAATGTAGAAAGCAGGACTATGTAAGTTCTAAATATTATTGTTACTGTCATTTATTCTGTGAACACTTTTTGATGTCCTGCATTTTTGCATCTTCCTTAAGAGGATTTATGGGGCATTTTTTCCCCCTTTTTGCTTTAGCTCACAGTTTGCAAAGCTGGCTTACTGGTACGAACTGAAACTTCACAAGTTTCCCATTGCTACTAAATAAATTGCTACATACAACATGTTTCTAAAGAACTTACACGTATAAAAGTGCAGATAAAAAATGTGTGAGGCCAGAAAGATGCCTTGGTCTTTGTGGTGGTGCTGAATATTGTGGTTTAAGAAACGTTAAGTCGCTGCAATGTTGCTGAACACAAAGGGATAACTTCCTCTTTCTTGTGGCAGAAAATCAATGTATAGTGTCAAGACTGTATATTGACAGCTTGATTATAAAGGACACTGAATATGCTTGACCCTGGAATAACACCAGAATGGAACAGAACAAGACATTTATATGGCACCAACAAGGGTAGCATGCGTTAAATCCTGCTTGCACTTCTCAATTACATCAGATATTTTTATATCAAGTTACCATTACTGTTTCTTTTACAGATCTTTTTGTTTTCTGTTTGCTTTTCTTTATCTCTTTGGCACTGGTACTTCCTAGCATACATGTAGCTGGCAGGTTCATTTCTGTACTGAAGCTTTGTCATGGCACATCACTCCTAACCCTTCAGAAACATCTTGCATAGATTATGTGGGGAAAACAAGAGCTTATGGTTGAAGCTGTGTGAGAGCTGAATTTTATTTGGGGTTTTTCTTTTCAGTTTCTTGTAGCAGGTGTAAAGTTGTTGCCGCGGGGCAGTCAGAAGTGTCCACATTCAGACCTAGGTCTAGCAGGTGCCATGCTGGCAGAGTTGGTGGGTCTCCATTGCTCTGCTGAACAGTAATTTGTCCCTCAGAGCACAACAGTGAAGGACCAATCTCCATGGCAAGTCTTTCTGACTTCCCACATATGTTTTCCATCTCATTTCAGGTGTTACTTACTGTCTTAACACCAGCTGGGAGGTGCTGGTTATCCCACCCTCTTCCAGCTGGAGTATAAGACAAGAGGACAAAAATGACAGACCATAGTAAATAGTATGATTCATTTCATGCAAAAACGACAAGTGCTAAAAATGGTAGCAAGAAAAATCTCTGCCTTCTTTATTTCACTATTTTAACTCAGGGACAGCTGCAGTTACTAAAAGCATATTAGGCAGTTGCAAATGAGGGAGAAATGAGCCTGTAGGGTAATTGCTAAAAACCTGCTTGGCACTATGAAAATCATGAGAAGTTCCAGTTTTCATGTAAGATTGTAACCTCCTGCTTGTGAGTCACTTCTGTGGCTTTCCTTCCTACCTCATTACTGCCTGACCCTGAGCATGCAAAACTTGATCTTTCTTTTGCAGCAGAATAAACAATGGTGACATGATACGCCATCTCTCCTTGACGTATTCTGCTTCCCATTAACTGTTTTCTCTGACATTTTATTGCTGCCATAGTTCTCATAACACTGTTATCTCTGTTTCATTATAGTTTTCCTTGTTTTCCTTTGGAAGTGAGCACAAATTCCAGGTGTTTCAAAAAAATTGGAGCTATCTCATCTGTTTTCCCAAGCAGAGCATTCACACCAGCCTGGTATCTGAGACACTCGTCCTGAATGGGATTTTCTTCTCCCTTCTCTGCACATCACTTTCATATTACCATCTTCATTTCAGAAATAGAATCGTAGAATCAGCTAGGTTGGAAAAGACCTTTGAGATCATCAAGTCCAACCATTCCCCCAGGACTGCCAAGTCCATGACTCACTTATGTGCAAATCTTTCCCAAAGCCAAGGAGGCAATGAGCAGTTAAATTTGGTCTTACTTTTTCAGCTCCTTGTTTCCTATTGTTAATGGCTAGATGCTGACGTTACTTTAAGTCAGTCTGTGCTGTAAACAGGGCTGTGGTACAAGTCAGGATGCCATCCCAGCCTTAATCGCAATAGCTTGTAACAAAAAAAAGAGGAAGTGCAGCAAAATAGATGTCATCTCTGGTTCACCATGTGGGTAAGGATCCAGCCTTCATGCTGGTGCCCAAGGCAGCTAGATTAACATGGAGTACTGCTGGAGGTGCTGCATTCATAATTACTTAGCAATTACTGGCTCAACAATCTCTTTTTAAGTTTTTCTTTGTAACTTTTCACAGGAGAGCAGGAAGGAACAGGACTGTTTTAACTTCAGGGGTGGGTATTCCTTATTCTCCTCCCAGTCTCGAGATTTCAGGCAGGCACACATTCAGCAGGGATAAGTTGCCTTTTCATGAGCTCAGTGATTGTTTCTAGACAAAGTTAAACAGGAAATTAGATAGCTTTTTTACATTCCTGCAAAGCTGCTAAAGCACCGTGTGGATAAAGTTGAATGCACAGTCGTCAGGAGGCGAAACATCCTTTCTTATTCTTTGGGGAACATTGGCGCATACAGATGAGCTTGGCTCTGGTAAGTCATTTAGGGAGAAGAAACCTCAAATCTTTGGAATCCTTTTACCATGTCATCCTCCCTCTCAGAGCCACTTTCAGTCCTAGGATCTTTGTAGGAAGCAGCTATATAAACTAGGGAACTGAAATGTGTTGCCTTTGTGTGTACATTCCTGTAGTATCCATCACAAAATGCTGCTGTCTCAGCAGGAGATGCTGCAGTGCTTGAAAGGTGTATCACTTTTGCAAGCCAGATGACAGCACACAGGGAAGAGAACCTTATACAATTAGAAATACAATTTGCTACAGAAAATAAATGTGGCATGCACCTAAATGTTGTTTACCTGTTTATGTTAGTCGCGTTTACAAAGGAAAGCCCAACTTGCTGGCTCCTTTTGTTCTGGGTGCTTCAACATCCATGGCTAAATCGTGTCCCTAAAATAGTTACCTTGTGAGGTTATTATAGAAGGCAAGAGGTGGATAGAGCAAAAAGACAGAGGGAGGGTAAGTGAGACTGTTATATTTAATGTAATAAGCCCTGATCATACCATATGCCTGACTGCTCTGGAGTGTTTTGTTGTCAAAATCTCACCTAAAAGGCCCCAATTCTTGGGAAGATTGACATAAAATCTTTGTTGACCACAGGGTTTAAAGATTTTCACGTAAATCACATTCCTTGAGTACTGTTACAAAACCACACTTTTTTGAATATTTTATCCATGGCTTTGGTCTAGAAATAATCCAGCAAATGGTGATGGGATGCATTCTGTTATTAGAGCTTATTTTTGTGCTCTTGTTTGTTGTTGTAATTTGTGGAGAAAGGCCATAAGTTAAGTCTCTAATTCACAACAAGTTTTAATGTAAATCATATCCCGTTACAGTACATCATAGTGATATAATACAATATGTTAGTTTGCCCTAAGTGGATGTATTTGTCTCTATTTTCTGGCTCAGATAATAGTTACCATCTGGGTGTGTGTTTATTTTCTGTTGTTATTTCTTTTAATCATTTGTGGTGCTGCTTGTTTTAAAGCTGAAAATGAGTAAAATTTGAAGCTGATTTAAGGAAATCGCCTGGAGAATATCAAAGGGAACATCAGACACTTTAAAGGCTTCACATTTTAACCTATTACTGAGAACATTTCAGTAGCCTTGAGGCATGTTCCTCCCTTCCTACTCCAGTATCTGACTTTGGATATCTTATGAAATCAGCAGCACTGGGGTCAAGCATGAGAAAGCAGGGTAGAATCCCTGACTTCAAACCCCTCCCTTTTATCTGGACTTAACAAATATCAGCTAGTGTTGTGAAGAACTTCGGTGTTGCCCATCCCCATGGGCAGGATGCAGAGAGATATGTCCAACCTGACTCCAAATCTGAGTGCTCATATTCCTGGCTGCTGTGAGCATTTATGCTGCAGCTGGTTTTGTCTTAGGAATCTCTGTATATAGCTGCAACATCCACTATCTGTATATTTTTATATGCATGTCTTTTGTACATCCTTCAGGCTGTTTTATTCAATCCCTTGCAAGTCTCTATTTCAAGCCAGTCACCACTGTGTAGTGTGTAGGAATGTAGGTGCCTAATTTGCATCTAAATTTTAGGTGGTTGGTGAAGATGCCCCCATAAAGTAAATAAGTGCATAAATTCCTTATAAAAATCACTGGTGAGAAACAGTTGCTTTGAAGGCTCCCAAAGAGATATCTTTTCTACCTAACGTTGACCCACGTAAGTTGCTCTCAATAGCACTGTGATCTTTTTCTTTCTGATGAGGTCTCAGGGATTTGGGGTATGATACACTTTTTCCTGTTCTGCTCTGCTGCAAGCCAACTATGGAAGTCAAAGATCATAAATAACACACTGAAGTGAATGTGGCCTCTGTTGATGAACAAAGGATGTATATTCAGTTTTCTGGTTTGGGGCACCTGTAACAATATTTTAGATGTGGGTTTGGAGAATATAAACATAGACTCCAAACTTGCACACCTGTAGATAAGGAATAGGTACTTCAGAGCAATACAACTGCCTTCTGACTCATTCGTCATGCACAGGCAGGCATACAGCTGTAAAAAGGTCAGGTCTCAAATCACATAACTTTTACCCCAAGAACAGAGCAAATGTGACCCTAATTATTTGAGTGCACCGCTGTCCATAGGAAGTAGCTTCACCATTGGCAATACACAACCCACAACACTGTGTGTGCTGTTGAAAATAGGCATGCCTCACTTAGCTCCTTGCTATTCCCTGCTATTCCCTGCTATGTTGCTAGTCTTGCAGCACCCATGGAAGCCAAACTGAATAGTTGTTCTTTCTAAACTGCCTGCACCTCTGGGTAGGCTTGATAGCATTAGCTGGATGAGTACCATATGTTCCATGACTTGTCCCCTGTAGACCTCAGAGAGACCCTTGAAGCCTTGGTAGCCATCTGCAAGTACCCACTGCAGTTGTTGCAGGGCTTACAGTAGCAAGGGCAGATGTAGCTCTCAGCGCATTGGAGGGCGACCTTGTCTTGATTTGTCTTCCAGAGTATCCTGGAAACTTCCATTTTCTTCTGGAAGCTTCCATTTTCTTGTCTCATGCACTAGTTTGGATACAGTTTTCTAAATTGCCATTGAAACCTTTACCCAATTTTACTCACCTCACACAGAGAAAGGCAAAATTTACCCCAGGATTTTTCCCAGGCATAAAATACTCGAATCGTGTTTTCTAATTATTTCTATTCAGACATGGATATCCTGATCACACAGTCCCTAATGATGTTACACGCAGTGAAAGGAAGGGCCTTTTCCAAAATACTTGACTTTATTGTGTCATGATTAGAAGCAACAAATAAGTGAGAGAAAACAAGGTTTAGGTTAAATGGAAAAGTCATGGCTATTCTCTCTATTCAAACTGTTTTGATATGATAAACTGCTAAAAAAGAAATTACACATGAGAAAACACTTGAAATGGCTATTAGTATTGTCAGACAGTACCATTTGCTTGAAAAATATCTAATGTTCAGACAACAGTATTCTTCAGAAGCAATGTTGAGATCAAGTCCTCTGGGGTTGACTTGAGATTAGGTTGAGGAACATCCTTCTTTGCTGTCTAATTCTGTTATTTCTAATTGTGCCTCTGATGGAAATTTCCAGGTATAATAAGATTTATCTAGACCAAATATATGGCTACATGATACTTACATGTGCCTCACCACCAATGCAGAGAAGCATCCAAACTAAACAAAAGTAAAATAAATTGAAAATTGAATTATTTGATATTCTGTAGACACATATCCCAAATTCTTTTGTTTGTTTTACATACTGGAGTTAAGCACAACTTTGCCCGTGCTTTAGGCTCTGTCATCTCTTTTTTTATTTGACTGCATAAAATATATCAGATAGAGTGGTCTTGTTTATTTGGAGATTCAAAACTGAGGCACAGAAGCTTCATGTCTCTGCATAGCAAAACTTCTATTAAGGCAAATCAGCTATACTCCCACCAGAAAAATGGCCAAGGGCCTTAAAGGAAATTAAAATGAGCCATAACAATTGGAATTCACAGAAGAGCATAAAGGACCTTTCTAAGATACATGCATTAAAAAGCATTGAACAGGAAAGAATGTGATAATGGAGATTATCTCTCAAAAGCAAAAACAAAATCAGAAAATAAAAATAAGGCTTCCAAGTGAAGAACAAAGTTGTGTGACACCCTGCCTACAACAGCATTACAGGGAAAGCACGCAGTAGCCTGGACCTCCTGCCTCCTTCTCTTGCCAGGGCCTGAGCTGAGAACAAGCTCTGAAGCTCTTGCAAGAGAAATCGGGCTTCAACAGTCAATCAGACAGTGTTTTCTTAGATACTGGGGAATGAAAGCTGAATCTGACCTGAATTTGTCCAGAAAATACATTGTTTCCATAGTGAACATCATAGTTTTGGGGAAGATTTACCTAGAATTGTGGGAAATTTCTATTCATGGCATCTTAGAAATCAAAAAAAAAAAAAAAAAAAAAAAAAAGAGGGGAAATTATAAATAATTCNCCAGAAAATACATTGTTTCCATAGTGAACATCATAGTTTTGGGGAAGATTTACCTAGAATTGTGGGAAATTTCTATTCATGGCATCTTAGAAATCAAAAAAAAAAAAAAAGAAAGTAGTAAGAGGTGCCATTAAAAAGGATGCTGCTGTTCAAACACTCTAGGAAAGGCCTTTTAATTCTATTATGTAGGAGATCAGAGCAGATAATTTAGTGATATCTCTGGCCTTCTAATCAATGTAATAATAGTATAAAAGCCCAAATAACATGGAGAAGGCAATGTCTGGAATTCATGGTGTTAGAGATTGAAAATCAGTATCAAAAGGGGTCTGTTTTAGACATAAAGCAAAAGCATGGAAGAGAAGGAAACAAGGGGAGTGACAGAGGGATGGCTTACATGGCACCTGAGTTGTTCTCTAATTTTATGGCTCATCTTCTACACTGCTGCCCTTCCTCCTTCTGTTCATGGAATTTCCACATGGAATGTGCTCCAGGATCTTTACACCAGTCTTTACTGTCAGAGAGCAGTAGCAATGGTTTCTTTGCAACTGAGTGAGAGCCAGGACCAAGGGTAAGAGCAGGCCAAAGGCAGTCTCACGGGACCTCATAGCATTGTTATTACTTGCCCCTAAAATAGGCTGTGACTGACTGATATAAGCTGAGCTGGCTCATGTTTGAATGCAACAAAAATGTTCTCATGCAACTGTGAAAGTTAGTGGTTTGGGGCACACAATTCCTTTTCTTTTTTTAAATAGAGAAGACACACAAGGCTAAAGAGAATCAGCAGAATAGCCCAGTCCTTCTGTACACTGGCAATGAAGTCATAGGCAGAATGTCCATGTTTACTCAACAGGCAATATCCACAGGGTATAAGAAATGTCTAGCGCTCTATACAAACTAAGGCCTTTTCTCAAATGGACCGAAAGCCATAAACTGATTTGTAACAGAGAAGCACATCAACAGAGTCCTTGATTGTTACAGCAGCAAGAAGTTTGGTAGGTATATAGGTGCTGGTATTCCTGCAGAAGAATTTCCACCATGATAGAGAATACAAGAAAAACAGTCCTTGCCTGACCCAAGAAAATATCTTCTCTAATGGATCACAACCAATACACAGGGCTCAGATCTGCTTTTGAAACTGTCCTCCACCATCCCCACCTGGAAAATTATCCAAGTGATGTTGGAAAAGCTCAAATTCATTAATGCTAAAATCTTTGAGGGCTTATCCCAAGCTCATCTGAAGTCAAAGGGCATATTTATATTGACTTGATCAGTTTTGGATCAGACACCATGGCTCTTCACACATATGACATATAGCTCCCTAATTGTGTGCACATAAAAAGAGAGAACATAAAAGCTGTCGAGTTTCTGTGACCTGTGATTGTCCTCAGCAATGGTTCGTACTCTTTTTCCAGAAGGCTTCTGCTACCTTCTCACTCCAGGCTGTTTTGATGACTTAATAAGGAAAAGCTCTTGCCATCAAACAAAGCTCATCCAAATACACATCTTCTTTGATGCATCCCAGGTCTCGGACTGAATTTCTTCAAAAGCAATAAACAGAAAAAAAAGAGAAAACAATTATCAACTTTGTGTGTAGACATCTAAGCTTCTAAAACAAAGCTTTCTTTCATGTCTTCCAAGTGTTCAAGGCTAGAAGTAGACTTCTGACCCGATTCTCTAGAGAAATTCCTTTAGAAAGTAACTTCTCCTTTGATTGCTTGTCAGGGTTTTATTTCATGCCAGTCTTACTATACTAATATTATAAAAAGGACAATTTCAGGAAATAACCTTGAAGCCACAGAGAGGATGTTAATAGCTCCAGAAATAAGGAAGCTGCAGGTCAATTGGAGAACACAGAATTAGCTGAAAGAATCAACATCAGCAGACATGCTGCTATGTGTCACAAAGATCGCTTCTTCCCACTGGTGCATATGATACGCCTTTTGTTCATATTACCCATTAGAGTGGTTATCAAATTTATCCCCACCAAGGACAGTAAGAGCTTACATGCTCAGGGATGAGAGTAAATACTTTACAACAATCATTTTCTCATGTTGTCATATTATTTTATTTTACCCCTGGAAATGACATTTTTCATCCAGCGGATTCCCAAGTTGTAAGGTGCAATGGAAATATTTCATGACTGAAAATATTTCATCCTGCTTACTGCATTTTATTTTTGAACTTCCTCTAGAAGTGGCTCAATTCTGAAGAATGATGAGCACATTAATACTCTCACATTGAAAACCTAGACTGCATGTAGGTTTATAGGGGTTTTTTTCATTGTTCTCTTTATTGCTGTCTGTTGTTTACTCATATGAAAGTATTTGTAGATGGCTGACATGAAACTCACAGATACAAGACCTAGTTGTGCTTTTCGAATCACTTGAGTTCTTTATTCATGTGTTAAAGGGCTGGACCTTTCAGACAGTTCCTGGGAGTTTAGCATGTTCATTAGGTGATGACACCAATACACAAGGAAGTTCATGAGTAATGCAGACAATAAAACCAAATACATTTTCATCTCTAGCTTATGGAAAATAAAATAAGCTTGATTTCACACACATGCTAAAATTGCTAAAAATTTTTGGGGGTGAAAGGAAGAGGTCTCATTTGCACAGCAGAAGTTGCTCCCTCAGCATTCCATTGACAAATTATAGCTCTCCAAACTTTTTACTCCTCAGACCTGTCACAATTTTACCACCATACTTTATTAGCCCAAAGCCAAACTTATCTACCAGTTTCTTCCAATTAAAAGCATTTGGAGATTCTCTTCAAGCCAGTCAACACTTTGCTAGTTTGTTGCTTTCCTTTTACAATTTCATATCTCTGCAGCTCTTCTTTTTATGTGCCACATTTTATTTCTTCATAATCACTGTGGCTAACATGAGGGTTGGAACTAGATGATCTTTAAGGTGCCTTCAAACCCAAAGCATTCTATGATTCTATGATATATTTGTAGAGTTCAAGGTCACAGATGATGCTTGTGATTACCTTCTGCAAGGCCATACATCTCCACTCAGTGATTCTGGAACATATCCTATACTTTATGATAGAGCATGAATATGGCTTGAAAATCCCCTTCATCCTTAGTTTGATTCATGATCGGCAATCCTTCTCATTCCTTGAGAGTATGTTTCAGTGGTTTACTACTACCAAAACCTTCACATTATTTCCTGTTTGAATGGACTCTCTTACAGCTCCCAGCAACTGTATCCATTTAGGTTTTGCCCATTATGCTAAAGAATTAGATGTTTTTTCCCATTGCAGGGTAGCACTAGGCTTTGATGAAGTCTCCTTTTACCCTTTTCAGTATTGTAAGATAAGAAGGAGGAAATATATTAGAGTCAGACCCCAAATAATGTAGCCTTTGAGGAAGTCTCTGTGGAAACCATGAGCTAAATTACATGTAATTATTTATGCAATGCAATTTCAGGAACATGACGGTCCTATTAGTGTCATACTGTAAAGATTCTTACCATGCCCTGGAAGAAAACATAACAAAAGTAAGCAAACAAAGGAAGTGAAGCTATTCTTCATATAAAAAATGGTGTCAAAGAGTAAGCAATAAAACTCCATGTTAGTTCCATTTATTCCCTAGAAAAGGTGCAAACTGCATCATCCACAGGGATCATACCTACTTTTAGAGAGGAGGCAAGTGGTATTCAGTCCTAAAATGCAGCACAGATAACTATCAGAGATAATCCAGCTAGTTCTAATGACAAGTCTTGTTTGAAAGATGAGTGGGTTTTTTTTTTTTGACCTAGCAAAGCCAAAAATGTTTACAAAAAGACAAAGTAAATCTCGGGAAGCTTTGTAACTGGAGAAAAGCTTTAATTTGATTACTTGATGAAGCATCTCTGAAACTATTCACATAAAATCTCAATGTCATTTAACCTCCAGTTTGTTTAAAAACTAATTTGAGAAAGAAAGTTAAATGAAAATTAAGCATCTTAAATTCAAGTTAAATCCCTCACAGACTCTGTCTAACCTTGGTCGGCTTATGTTGTGTAGCTGTTTAGGGTTTAATGCAATGAGCTTTTAATAAAACTGAAGTTACAACAACATTTCAGTGTTCAAATAAAAGTAACGTGAGTAACAAGCAAAGCTCTGCAAGTGCCATAATTTCTTCATGTTTGATTCTGGGTGGCAGCTGGTTTGCAAAATGCTGTCAGATTCTTTGGGAACCCTCCTTTTCTTCTTACGTATGATCAGTGGTGAGTTTCTCTGCTGGCAGTGATGTTTCTGAATTGGGCTGTAGTTTCCATTCTTAATACATCAGGTTCTGCAATGCCTTTGAAATTTTATTTTGAAAACCTGTATTCTTCGCAGTACCGCTGCAGTCCCATAAATTCTTAAGCTTGACATTCTTAAGGGTGCTTGAAAGTTCTTTCACTTGCATTAAAAATATAGATTGTATATATCAAAGTCTCCTGGCTTTATAGATAAGGTACTTTGAAAGTTTGTATTATTTATATGGCACACTCGCTGCAAGTACTAGAATAGTCTCTTCAAGTGCATCTTCTATTAAATACTTCTGTAGGCTTCTTGTAACTTAAAATTTTAATTAACGCATTTCATAGGTCTGCCAAATCATTAACTCCTCAGTTATGTATAGTCAAGCAATTCCTTAGTTATTAAACAAACAAAATATTGGTTGCATGTAAGAGAATCTGTCTTTTGTCATAAAAACAGGTATATGTCATCATCCAATTCAAAGTAGCATCAGGAACAACCACAAACAAGGTTTAAAGCTGCATAATTTTTTTTTCTGTTATAGGAAATTTTTTTACAAAGTTTGAAGGCAGAGAAAGGTGGGTTTCTTTTGAACACAGATAAACAGACAGATTGTCACCTCTAACAGAAATACTGAATTGACAGTAAGCCAACAAACTTTCCTTGGAAGTTTCTCAAATGTAGCATTGTTTTGACATCAAAGTCTTCCTTTAATTCTTGGTATGTTTGCACACAATGCCAGTGTTTAATGTGGTCATTTATAATAAGACAAGTCTCCAGAGGAAAAACTCTGTGGTTTGAAATTACATTATTGTGCAGGAATGAGGTGGGCTATTTTTATGGATGAGCTTATGGCTGGAAATAACTGAGATTGCTGCATATTCAGTGAACCCAATTAAAGAGTTAATTTGTTAAGATCTTCTAGGATAATTTTATTTTGAAGGGGAGAGGCAAAATTGTCTTCAGAAGAGTCACTGATTACAGACATCTCTACGGAAGGATTTTTGCTTGTCTGGCTCTGGAAAAAGCTTTAGCTTATTAAATACAAGTTTACAGTTAGAAGTCTTGCAGTGGGCATTTCACATGCAACAAGAATATCCTTACTATGTTTAGAGTAATGGGAAGTGTCAGGGGATGTCTGTGACAGAGCAGAGAGTAGTAACCATGTTTCATGAACTTTTACCTTTCTTTCTTACTGCTTACTTCTGTTTCACTTCATTCACTGGAGGTTCTAATTCTCCCAGAATTGCTGCATTGGAATCTAACTCCCTCATATTGCTGTGCTTTGAGAGTCTTTATGTTGATGAAAAAGAATAGTCTTTTTAGCAAGTAATTACTTAAATTACCTTAATTTTATAATAATGTAAGGTCAGCAACAAAATTGTATGTACTCTAGCTGAATCGTTATATTGCTGATGACATTTAGTACCAAGCACTAACTTCCATCCTGTCTCTCCCAAAGCCAAGGTTTTATACAATCCCACTGCAGTTTACTCAGTATAATTTAGTTTGAGGTGTTTATCATAGTGGAGATGGCCAAAAAGGTATTTGAGATAATTAGTTAAGTGATTTTGTAATTGCTAAAACATCTGTCAGAATTAATTCCAGCAAGGTAGCCATTTTATTGAAATAAAAGTATTCTCATAATACTATGGGCAAAATAGCTCCCTTGAAGCCATTGAAATGGCTATAGGGAAGAATTTGGGGCATTGAATTACTCTTTGGTTGCACAGTGCAAAAACTATCTGCCCTTCTGTCGTTTCAGTTTAGGAAGACTTTGTCAAGCTCAGTGCAATAAGTCTTTAGCTGCTTATAATAAAACGCTTTTAGCTTCTTCAGCACTGTGGTTGTTCTGGGGAGTCTGAATGGGCCTTGTGCTCATGAGGTATTTCTTTTGTGTCTCCACTGACCTCAGGCATGCCAGCACTACAGTCTTTTCACTTGTTAGGGCTTTAATGAGAATCCACGGATGTGTTTGTTTCAAGGATTTACATTTTGTTACTTCAGACAACTCTAAGTCCACACATCATTTTTTCAGAGTCTGTAAATGAAGCTGAACTCCCACAACATTATACAGGTATTATTTAAAGCATTTTTTTAGAATTTAACAGCAGCTAACATTTTGAGAGCTAACGTTTTGGAAAATGCCAGTGAGGCTGCAATGGAGTATCTGTGGTAGAAAAAAAGCCAGTCTCATGGTAAAAGCAGTCTCAAAGCTGCCCCACTGCAATGGTGCTCCTTTAGGAAGCACAGGCTGTGTGTTTACCATAAAGTTAAGCAGTGTCAGTGAACAACCACGATCTGGACCTGTGGCAGCCAGTAATGCTCAGTTGTATAAATGGTTCTTGGTACAATTTTGTCTTAACCCAACAGAAAATCTCCCAGATAGCTCCTCGAAGCATTGAAAAAGTTGGCACTACTTAGTGTGAATGTAGCCTTAATGTCCATGGGGGCAAAGGAAATGCAGTTTAATGAGGATCATCCAGGCGGAGTCTGCCATGTGTAAATTCTGCTTGGCTCTGTGATAAGTACAGAAATAGTAACTTCCATCTGAGCCATGTTTGGTATAGATGAACTGTGCCACTGGTCCTAATCTTGGCTTGCATTCTGGTAATGGATGATGACATGGAGTCACCAAATAATGCTATGAAGCTGAAAGTGCTGTTGAGCTCAGTGCTGTTGTGATGCAGAGAAGTTTGCACTGCAAGTGTTGAACCTGATTTATGCACTAATAGAATGATAACTTTGTGTGTGTGGCAAAGCAGAAGTCAGTGAGTGGACAGAAATTAATCAAAATGTCCAACAATAGATTTGCATCTATTCTTCTGAAATTTTCTGTAAACATATTAACCATATTCGGCAATCAGTGGGCACTGATATTAAAGATATCAAGAAGCAGAGCTCAGGAAATACTTATCAAGGTAGGAAGATTATCCAGAGAGGTAAAACTGGTGATGGCGAGGAGGACAGGACAGTGTAGAGGGACTAAGTAGATCAGAAAGTAGTTTGTGTTTACAGTCATTAAGATAAAAAAACAATTAATGTACCTCAGTAATGCAGAGCTGGTGTTAGCTTCCTCTTTTACCTTTTAGACCAGACATGTTTAGTAAAGGCTGGTTACATCAAAGGTAGCTTAAAGGTATTTATGAACTTGTGCTGTGTCTGAAGTTTTCTCACCTCCATGAAAAATCAAGAGAAGTTGTAGCTCCAGGTCATTTTCTGATACAGTTCCCAGGAAGGCCAACCAAGGACAGAAGCATGATGAGCTGGAAGAAGGCTCAGCATCTCTAAACACATCACAGCGAAGCAACCTGATGTGTTACCACCAGCTCCCTGCTCTGATCCTGAGCTGTGCCCTGCATTTGAGTGCTCAGAGTCCACATCACCAGGGGCAGCTGCAATTTGGAAGGGCTCCCAAAACGGTTTAATCAGCGAAGATGTCTCTTGGAACCTTTTTGAAATACATTAGAACAGCAAACTGACCCCTCCACATGCATTCAAATCTCCCTGGTCTCATTTGCACAGCCTATTGCCAAAGTGAGATGGAAAGAGCAGAGGGATATCAGGGCAACTGGTTGGATGTGTGTAGGGAGCAAGACCTGCTATAAGGCAGCTTGCTGTTTCGAATGGGGGAAATGCCTTTGATAGAAGTTATATGAAAAGCATTCACAGAAATATCTCAGGGTATTTTTGCTTAAGTGCTGGATGTTTTCTATCTTTCTACATCACAAGCATCACTGCTGGCCAAGACACCCGTGATCATTAGTAGCTTTCTTCAGGGAGGGTGGAAAAAAAAAAAAGGTAGTACACAAAAGGACAATAAGGACATTTCTTTCCTCTTTCAAATACCTATAAGATTTAATTTTTCTAATATGTGTGGCTGATCTTATTTCAGAGTCACTTTGAAATTTCAGAGGATGATGCATGAAAAGTTCCTTGGGAATGAAAAGAAGTTTTAAGTTGGTTTGGTTTTTTTTTCAATAGAAATGTTGAATTCCATTGCAACCAACAGCTTGTTTCTCAGCATTTTCATTGATATTGGTTTTATAATAGAGAAGCTTTTGTAGCAGCAGTTTTTGTAGTTTATAACATAGCTAAAACCATTTAGAAGTTCCTACTTCTGTGACTGAACTTTCATCTATAGGGATATATGTCAAAATGAAAACATTGACACCTGAAAAGCTGAAGCTTGTGAAGAATCTCAGCATTTAGCGGAGTATGCAGTTAAGCCTGTTGCATCATAGTTTACAATGGGCAATCACCACCACCTCCCTGCTTGTCAGAAGTCTAAAGTTATTTGTTGCTGTTGAAAAAGATGTTAGATACAGTAAGACTTTACAGCCAGTGACTGGTTTTGGTATCTCCTTCTTACCTGTGTATTTCTAAAGAAAAATTTGGCAGTTGTCAAATGCAGTACAGGCAGCACAACCATTGTGTTTAATACTGAAATACTAGTCAGGAATTAATGTGTTGGTAGGTGCCGGTTTGTCATTGAGAAGGAAGAAATATGTGCTGTAGAAAAGTGTAGTTTATTAAACATTTTTATTTGCATGTGAAAATACAGGTATGTGTGCATAACTACAGTGGCAAACAGCACAAGGAACTAAATGATGTCTCCTCTTGCAAGGAGATGGGAAGCATTTAATGAAATGTGGAGCCTCTAAAACTGATGAAAGATAGGCAAAGTCACCAAAACACAGCTCATCCGTAACAGTCACAGCCACAAATTACCTCAGTTTCAAGAGCCTGTTACGCATTTTTTCTTGCTCAGATTTCCCCCGCTGCATCCTCTCAGTCCTGAACCTGCTTTCCCCAAGTGTCCCATAGGGTTGATGGACCTTACTGTTGCCAAAGGAACGGCACAGTATGGATGAAAAGCATGTGGGATCTTTATGCCTCAGGGCCCACATGTCCCATGGCATAGACATTGCCAAGTGTTAAAGAGCTTTCACCAATTTACCTCATACTCAAGTGGTTTGCTGAAAGAGTTGAGGTCACATGTGTGCCATAATGCATTTCTGTTTATCAGACAGCAGATGGTACTGCCTTTCTTTACAGATAAACACTAATATTTTCTGTCTTCATAGATAGTTGTTAAGTTCTTAGAAATTGGTGAGCTCATCAGACCCTACCTAATCTAGGGTTTTTCCCAAGGAACTCTCACACACAAACTTACTCTTAGAGTAAGCAGCTAGCATTATTGTCCAAGGACAGTCTGCTCTCTGGTCTCCCCAGCTCCCTTCCTAGTGACAGAGTTTGAAGGGCTAAAGTACTACCCATGGTAGAAGAAGATTGGCCTAGGGGCCACTTAGTCACCTGGACATTTACAAGTCCGTGGCACCAGAAAAGGAGAGAGTAGTGGAAGTCAGTCACTTGGATCTAAGCAAAGCTTGTGACAGTCTTCCATAATAACCTTGCATACAGACTAGAGCTGTTGCTTCCAAATTGGAGATATATTTTGGATAGGTATACTGTAAGATGGGTTGAAAATGGACTGAGCTGCTAATGTTGTTCATGATCACTAGTGTGATCATGACATGAAGCCAGTGACTGGTTCCTGGGGGTTTCTCAGGGGTCAACTCTGCAGAAAAGGACCAGAGGACAAATTGAATGTCAAGCCATCAGTGTGGCTCCTATATAAATGGGAGTGAATTGTGTACCGGTTGTATCCAGTAGTGGGAACGTTGCCAGCAGATCCAGTGAAGTGTTGCTTCCTCTCTGTTCAGTACTCATGTCTAGTTTTGGATAGTCCGCACGGACATAGCAGAATGAGTCGAGTGAATGGTCACTAAATTGTTTAGGGAGGTAGAGCTCATGGCATGGGAGGCAAAGCTCAGAGCTGGGTTTCGTTCAGCTTTAGTAAGAGAAAGCTCTTATTGCTGTGTACAGCTACCTGTGGGAGGGGAAAGGGCAGGCAGAGACAGACTCTGCTCAGAGGAGCACAGCAGAAAGAGAAGAGGATACAGACACAAGCTGCAGCAAGGGAAATTCCAGTTAGATAGTAAGAACAAAATGAGGTGATTGAACACTGGAGGAGGTTGCATAGAGGTGTGTCATCTCCATCCTTGAAGGTACTCCAGACTCCTCTGAGTAAAGCCGGAGCAACCTGACCTAACTTTGAAGTTGGCCCTACTTTGAGCAGGGGGTTGGACCAGGTGGCCTCTAAATGACCCTGCCAACTTAAATTATGCTATGATTATATAAACCACACATCAATCAAATATTTATAAACCTCTCTAGTAGTCCAGATCATCACTTCAATGTAACACTCTTAACACTGTCTTTCTGACAATGCAGGAGCTATTTTAAAGTCTCTTCTTGTGCCTCTTTTGTGCCTGGAACCACAGTGCCTGCAGATCCTTCTTGCACTAAGCTGTGCTGCTTTATGGGGTTTCCAGCACCACGGGAAACAAGTGTTGGACCATGGGTGTATGGAGCACTATTCCAGGGCAGGTTGTTAAATATCATGTCCATAAGGTGAACTGCGTGGTTCACACTTTCTACTCACAAATAAGGTCTGGTGTCTTTGTTTAGTTAACCTTTCTTTACCACCGTGCACTGAATTTGGCATGGAACAAGGTAGTCTGAGTGTATTGATATCCAGACAACTGAAGGTCAGCAGGAGATACTTGTGGGTGAGGCGTCCTCCCTGCTTTCCTCTGATAAAGTTAACACATACTCATTGCACCTACTTTTGCTGCAGGTCCTCATGGCGGAAAATTAACTTAGCAATTTCTAACCTTCTACCTGAACTCTGAGAATCAGATCTATACTTGGTAGAGCTGCTGTGTTTCACGAAGTTTCTACTAGGGGTCAGTTTGACCTGAGCTATGCCAGTAGCATAAGTCTAGTAGCAAAGCTTGAAATTTCTGAAATTGCTTAGCAGTATAACTGCTGCAAAAAGAATTACAGTGGTTTCAGTGTATCCTGGTTTGCTGAAGGCCATATCTAACCTGGGTAAGCAACAGTTTAACCACAAAGCCAATTTTAAATGTTCTTTATCACAGGTGCCTGAATTCACCATTACCAGTTTCCATTCTCCTTCAAGCTGTGACCTTTTATTTGCCCTAGAAGCCTGTTGGAGAATGGAAAGGTATGGAAAAGATTTTCAGGGGTCGGTAGGGAGGCCCTGGAGACAGAGATCAAACAGTGCATTCCTTGTCATTCCATGAACTAAACTGCATGACATCAGTATGATTCATGCAAGGTCATCACAATTTATATCTGAATAGAAAGTGGGGACAGGATACAGAGGAAAAGAAAACACTGTCCAATTTTGATTTAAAGTGTAAACCGAAGTGATAAAGAAATGTTTAGGTGCTGTCTTAAGGAGTTGAGGTGAAATAAGGTGGAAGACACATTTAGAAAAACCCACATTTGTAGGACAGGCTCCTGTTGTTTGATACAGATTATCTATAAAGCTAAAGTATGATGATAACCAGAAGAGTAGCAAAAGCATGTAATAAATAATAAAATCTGCAATGCTTGGCAGTGTTGAAAGAGTCAAACATTTATGACCTAAAGTTTTGCTAAAGCATCTGCCTCTTCTAAGGGGAGCAGTGAGGGTTGCCACCTATTTCTAAATGCAGGTATTTTTTCAGTAATTTTTTTTTGCCTGCTCCCCCAACACCCCTCATGGTATCTCTTACCCTCTTGAATTACTTACAGCATTTTGCACAATAAATGGCAGTTGAGTGTATATTGGAAATGACCAGGATTGGTATTAGAAATTAAATAAAATATTACCTTTTTTTGGGTTCTTTTTCCCTTTTTGTAAATTGCTCCAATAGTAGCAAATTAACAGTAAATTGATAGAGAAAGGTAAGCACAGATCCTTTAAATCATAGTGAAGTTTTTGGCATTCAAGCTAGAAGTGTCTCAATTTAACACATCATTGGTTTGTATTATTAGAAATTTCATTGGTTTGTGGAGCGTATGATGGTTATGCTCTAAAATTGAAAGTACATAGACTCAGGACTTCTACAGAAGGCTGAGCTCTTACGCTGTTACTGATCAGCGTGCAGCAACTGCCATGGCTTGTTAATAAGCACAGGCAAACCACCATTAAAACCCTACTTGCAACTGTATAGAAAGATTTTTAACAGTATTTTCTTGTTTATAGTTCTATATCAATCATGAAATGGGAACTGAGAGACCCGTAAATGTCATTTGCCACTTTTCAAGTGGCATGAATTTATCATCTTCACTGCATTTCATCATATTCATCTGTTTCCTTCCAAACAGCAGTGGGGATTAGAGTGGAAATGTGTCTTGAATCATTAAAAGAAACTCCACTTAAAATAGTAACGTAAATTAAGCTTGCAAAATTGTTTCAGTTAATACTTAGTGTGAGCCAAACTCTTTCACGGTTTTGAACTTTCTTCTTTGAACATTATACTAAAACCCCCTCAGAATAGGGGAAACATTATTTTTTGTTAAATAGCAAAATGTTTTTAAAATCTTACTAAACCTTGAAAAGGTCTTTATTTGCTAACCCATATGGCTGCCTTCTCCATGGTATATTTGGTGGCAACTTAACAAGGGTTTATTATATCTATAAAGTCCTAGCATGATATTTATTCTTGCCATTTGCAGGCTTTGCTAAATGTGCTTTCTGCCAGGATCCTGAAGCTGGTTTTATTCCAATGGTGGTTTTCCTGTCTGTGGGGAGGGTTACTGGGGGAGCGGTATGACACTGTCTGATAATAAGCATTTCTCCACTCCTGTGTGCTGCTAGGGGGTCATTACTTGGTACTTGAGATATGGTCTTTGCCTTTTCCCTCAATGGATTGGCCTCATCTGTTGTCAGACTTCTGCTCACTGTTCCTTGTTAAATAAAAAAACACTAAGATGCTGCTGCTAATGTAGCATAAGAAGCTGATGTGTCTGCAGCACAGGTGGTTTCACTGGCTTGTCCCAACAGTGTCCCATTTGCAGGGCAGAGCTGTGTAGCCTCTGCTGGGTGCAGGCCTGGTGGCTCGACAGCTTCCATAAATAATGCTTAGAATGTTCTTTGGTCCTGAAACAAGATGGGACATAGGCATGGGGGATCATCAGGCTAGGTAAGGAAACAGTTGTACTTTTATCAGGTAATGATGGGTGTAGTCATGGAATGAAAGAGGGTTTGCAAAACACTTGCATAACCAAATAGCAAAGAAGATTATTTCTTTCTCATATCTGGAAGCTCCCAAGTAAGAGTGCTATTGGAGCAGTTAGCAAATTGGAGCCATCCTTCAGGTTACAAATTGAATATACTCATTTAATCTATTCCATGTCCTAAAATACCTCCACAGTTGAGGATGCTAAAATCCAGCCCTAGTACAGTCAAGCAATTCATTAAAAGTTGCATCCTACCACAGTCTTGCAGATATATTTGGGCAAGGCCAGCGTGCTGCTAGGACATGGCTGCTTTAGCATGAAGAATATCTGTACCATCTACACTTGTGTTGAGACATTCTCCTGCAAAGTCAGTTTTCTTAATGGAGGCAAAACTGGGATCTGAATGAGTTGTACTTGAAAGCAGTTGCTTCTCTGTTTTTAATTAGTACTGGTTGAATACTATTAGTTGAATAATGCATTTGATGAATAATGCTGTTGTCCGTCAAATAAATTATTCAATTAATTTTTTTTTCATTAGCTAAACACTTCTATAGAAGGTTGCAAATATCCATTGAATAATCTATTAGAATGATGCATTGCTTTTCAAATATACTATGCAACAAATAATTTTATCTACTATTCAGCCAAGCTTTCCCTTAATTAAAATTTGCATGTTTTTAACATCTTTGCCTGAAGTATCACAAAGAATTTAGGTAGTAGCAGACACAAGGTGGAGAGAAGTGTTTCTGTTATTGTGGATGATTTATGTTTTGTAACTCCAGTGCCGCTGTGTTTTAAGAATGTGTCAGGGATGCCAAGAGCTTTGAAGAATCTTTCTTTTCTTTCTTTTTTTTTTTTCTTTTTTTTTTTTCTTTTTTTTTTTTCTTTTTTTTTTTTCTTTTTTTTTTTTCTTTTTTTTTTTTCTTTTTTTTTTTTCTTTTTTTTTTTCCTTTTTTTAATAGAGTTACTTTTAGACTGATCTGCAGATAAATTATACAGATATTACCAGTGACGTGCAGCCACCCTTGCAGAAGAAGTGGTTTGCAGTTAGTTCATTGTACAAGGGTGAGGATGAAGAAACAGAGGCTGAGGAAAAGAGCTGATTTCCCTGCAAGCAGATTCATATGGCAGGCAGCATCTTCTCATCTCCACTGACATGCAGAGAGCTCTCACTGCCAGCAAACAGCTCAAGAAGTCCATCTCAGAAGGGCTTTCTGCTCTTGTCAGTGTCCAGAATTGTGGGTGGCAAGGGACCCAGCTTCCAGAGCTAATATTTACACCAGTAATTTGTGCAGGCAGTCATATGCCAGGGAAAAATCAGAACACATTTGAAGAAAGCCCTAGTAGGATTACCGGTGAGTACAGGGGTCCTGACTCACCACTGCCTCCTTCAGATGTTACCACCTAAACACATGTGCATACATGTATGTCGGGACTGGGAGGCAAAAGGGAATGTACTCCAAACCCCCTCTGGCTATAATGGCAGACTAGGCAGCCTCGTCTGCTTTTCCTCTTCAGTTCTTTGCTAAGAAGCTCTCACCTTTCAAAAGAGTCCTATGTGAATCCAGAGAGGATCTGTGTGACCAAAGAAGAGGATTTCAGTCCCTTGCACAAAAGGAGTGTCCTCTCCCTCCCACGTGCACCTTGCACCTCCCTAAGCTGTTTCAGTTGATACTGTTGCATTTGGAAGAGTGTGGTTTCATTTCAGGCAGGAGAGACTGATCGATCTGGTGCTGCTGGCACTGCATGGGCTTGTACCATGTGTAACATCTCTGCAGGATGGGTATAGCTTGTGACCTGGGAGCCAGAGCCCCACGTGAGGGAATTTGGGTATCCAGCCTGAATCCCCTGCCTCATTTCTGTTGACACCCTCCAATGCAGATAGCAGCTCGCATTTACAAATGTGTCCATGTCTGCTTTTCAGAGGTCTGGAGGCCCCTGGAGTCTGTCTTTCAAATGGCTTTAGATGCTTCTGGGTTTTTAGGCTTGCAGGTTTGTTCAGCCTAACTTTATCTCTCTGGACTTCAGGAGAAACGAAGTGCTCTGTCTGCCTCAGCACTTTTAGAAATCCCTTTGATGCCTGCCTATGTTACTAAGGCACCTGACTATTAAGACACAAAGTGTTCAAGGCTAGGTTGGATGAGACTTTGAGCAACCTAGTCTAGTGGGAGGTGCCCCTGCTCAAGGCAAGGGGGTTGGAACTAAATGATCTTCAAGGTCCCTTCCCACCCAAATCATTCTGTGATTCTATGATTATATGAATACCTTTTAAATTTTGGCCCTCAAATGTATCGCCAGCTCTGGTGTTCAGCGTGGATGATCCAACCAGTGAGGTGCTCTAGGAGGTGATCATCCTGGGGAAGAACACGAGCTTAGCAGAACTGTGGTGCACGGAGCTGCCTGTTCGGCATTTTTCACTAAAACTCACTTAAATAAATAATGAAAAGCTGTCTTGTTTTAATTTAGGAGGGGAGGTAAATCCTTTAGTTTTGCAATTACATTTCTCTTTAGCTGTCAGTTAGTAAAAATTAAAGAATAATTTAGAGGTTCAGAGGATCTCCACGAAGTATGAAATAACCCAGTCACCACTGTGTTTGGGGACCTCAGAGACAGTCAAAGAACACGGATCGAGGCTATAAAGGTCATCTGGTTTTCTCTCACCAAAATCAAGTGGGTTCTGATGTCTAGGTACTTAGTAAAAAACACTTTCTAAAGGGAAAAAGAGAAAAAAGCCATTTATTCAGGAATTTAAGTCCTCATTTTTATTGCTAACCCCTGGGAATGGTTTTACAGCTCACCATATCCTTGTTCTGAGTGTCTGTCTCAAAATGATGCAGACTCTTGATCTAGCGAAGTTGCCTGTATCTTTTTATTAAAGTTGCACTTCCTAGGATGGTGGATTTAATTTACTACAACTGAAATTGTGTCTAGGTGACATGATCTGACTATGTTATGCCAACTTCTACGTTATGACATTCCTCTCACACTAACTAAAAGCTTTGTTGCAACATATTAATACAGAAAGGGTTATTTGTTTTGCTAGTAATAAAGGCTGTATATTTGCTGTTTAGAACTAGTAATAAGGTTGACTTTTACACAACCTTGGGGAGAAAGTTGTGTTATTTATTTATTTTTGAAGAGTTAAAAATTAAAAATGCACCTTGTGTATGTTCATTTGAGACAAGAGCGAAGGAGAGTACATACAAATTCCATCAAATACAATTAGCATAATCAGAGGCTGGATGAGAGCCACAAATTATTGCACAAGGGGAAAAAAGTAGTTCCTGGGATCTTGGTACATCACTTGAAGCTGAGTAGGAGCTATGTTTATACAAGGACAATTTTTACTGATACTGCCCTTGCAAGCAGCTCTTATTTTATTATTTTTATGGGTTCTTTTTCTGCCCTGAATTTGTATACTGAATTATCCATGAGGATAAATGTCAGACTGAATTAAGATTAAATTAAGAACTAGGTGATCCAAAATAAAAAATATCTCTCCTTCCTATGTACTCCCTTTTCTTCAGTTTAGTTTGGATTTTGGGGAAGACTGGGGGTTTTTTTTGGTCTTTTTTCCCTTTAGATGCACGAGACTGCAGCTGCACTGACTATATATTTTCTTTTGAATCTTTTTACATTAAATTTGCTGCACAGATAATTTAACTTCCAGTATATCCTATCTTCTTTGGTTTAGGTCATCATTCTCTTTGTAGAGTTCCTGAATTTCTTTCTTCTGCTTGTAATATAGCTGGATGATGTTCTTTGTCATTTATTTTTTCTCCCTTTTCACTCTGGTTCTGCTGCAGTGCACACGGGGGCATAGTCAGAGAGTTTAGAATGGCTCCTGCCTTCCAGAGAGTGATGAGTAATTTAGACCACTTGTTATCCAGGGCTGCCAGACTCCAGCTTCCAACAGAGCCAATGGAGAGAAGTAGTCATGACACCTAAATTAGGTACCTGTATTACATCATTTAACTGCTGCCCCATGATCTTAGCAAGTTAGTTATAATTACCCTATTGATGTTAGTAGGTAAAATCTCGGTGTTTAAAAATTTCCCCCCATGTTCTACACAAAGTCATACTTACCTGCAAGACAGGCTTTTCCCTGCCTGCTTCTTTCTTCCTGAACTCGTGCTTTTTTCTGTCATTTTGTGTCTCATCTCACATTTTCTAATCTTCTGCTCACCAGCCCTCCACTCCCTCTGACACATGCAAGTGCTCCAGAATACATTCATACAGTCATACTTTATTAGTCTTTCTCAGATGCATAATTTTCTAGTTCATTTTCTTTGCTGGGCTTGTGTTGTTTGGCATTCTTTTTACATTTTAATACAAAATATGCTTAACACTGTCTACTTAAAATTGCAGTTGTTTAAACACCCCAAATGGTCCCTTTGGGAAGTGGGAGGAGTGCAGTAAATGTGGATGCAAGTGTCTGATGATGACTTGTATTTAGCATATCTTCCTTAGCACACAAAACCATGTTTAGAGGAATGATTAATCCAGTTTCTGGCTCAGAGGAGCTTCCAACAGTTGCTTTATCTTTAAAATAATAGTAATAAAAATAAATAGAACAGCAGTGCTTTCTCTCTGCGCATTCAGAGATTTCTGACGGGAAGGAGTTGGTCAGTTGAGCACTACCAAGAAGTTTTTGAGAAGCAAGGTTGCAAGCACGTACAGCTAGAAATAGATGTTCCTTCCCACTAGGGAAGCTTCTGTTTTCTGAATATTGGAAAGATTTGGGGAGGCTTTTAAAGTCTTTTAGTTACACCACTCTTTCCCTCTGGTACTGTTACAGTTGGGCTAATGCTACCAATGCCCCTGGGCTTACACCTCGAGAGAAGATGCTGTGCTAAGCATGTGACAGCTTTTCCAGACATGGAAATGTCAAAAGTTTAAAACCTCCCATTTTATGCCCTACACAGCTGTAAACAGGAGGTTTATTCCACTGAGAAAGGCAGGTTTGTAGTTTGCCGGTGGAATTAGCTCTCCTTGCTAGATCTGAAAGGGCTTGAACTCCCTAAAGCTGGGCATTTAAAAGGTGTAGACAGTTACATTTTATAGAATTTTACTTTTATTAGTGAAATAAAAAAAAAAAAAAAAAAAAAAAAAAAAAGAAAGAAAAAAAGGCAAATTTTACTGGTTACTGCAACAGCCACCACTGATCATGTTGGAAGGATTCAAGAGGGGATNTAGTGAAATAAAAAAAAAAAAAAAAGTACAAAGTGAGACCTACCTAACTCAGCCTTTGGTAAACTATTTGAAATGTACAAGTTTACCACTGAAAAGAAGGAAATTAAATGATGTCTCAAGATGACTAGTTCCGGAGGCAGGTAAATCCATTTTTAAATAGCTGCAACAACAGTATCTTATACCGTTCACCTCTCCAAGAATCACAAAGCTGTTTAGGCAGTAACTGTTCTGTACAATACACTGCTAAAGGTGCTGAACATGGCTGTGATGCAGTGAAGCAACATGAGACTTGATGAGAGGGCTCCCGTACCTCCTCGAAGCAGCAGGGGAGTATTAGGCAGGCAGAAATGTAATTACTGGAGTTGAAATTGGGCCAAGACAATGGGACGGACAATATATTCTTGGAAAATGTGCTCTTTGATCATAAATATCCATGAAGCAGGCTTGCCAATGATATTGATTTTGGCAGTGGATTATCACTGACAGCAAGGATCTGCTGCCCTCCTGCTTTAAGCAGTGCCCTAATAGGTTTTTAGACAAATAGCCAGGGTACTACATAGAGAACAACTCTCCATGATATGTTAATCCCATCACAGGTTCCCTGAAAGTGTTGGATTGACCACATGAGATATATTGTATAGGTGTTTAGCATTGGGGCAGCAAATCCTACATGTCTGGGCTATAGTGGACATACCCAGACCTGTTACAGGCCCATGGTGTAATGTCCAACCTGCCAGTGTCAGCAGCTCTCTGCAAGTTCACATCCACATGCTGAGGCTGATCTTGCTCAGCCCCACTTCCATCATGTGCTTTGACCAAAACAAAGTATGAGCAAAATGTGACCTTCATGAGATATTTTTTACTTCAGAATCTAGACCTGGGAGATGTTTGCTGGCTTTAGCAAATGTAAGACCTGGGTTTCAATAGCAGACACATTAGATAATGATGCTTACGAGCTGATGGTACTTTTATTCTTAGATGAAGTTGAGTATACCCGTGAGGAGGGTGTTGGTTGAAATAATGAGATAAAATCTGAGAAAGTGCAAAATAATACCTGCACATCATCCAAATGATCTTTGTATGTGAGTGCATAGAGACTGTACCCTGATCCTCAACTGACAATTTTAAGTCCTACCACAATACAAATAATAACCAGATATTTAGGATAGATTAGAATTTACTTTTGGATCCATTAGCATTTCTGTTGAATCTGACAAAACGATTTAGAAAACCTGTATGAAAACGAAGTGCCTGCTCATCATATTTTATGACAGCTGGGTGAATACTTGACATCTCTCTGCTCTTAAAAGAACATATGCGAAGACTCAATTTAATTTGTAGGGTTGAGGGAATTTATTTGCCTAATTTTGAGCCTACTAGCACATGATGGATTTGAAAGTTCAGTTCTAACAAGGGTATAATTGGGTTCTCATTTCACTTGGGAGGGAGTGTGATAGAAAGGGTGAGGAAAGAGACAGAGACATGGGGAAACTAAAGTAAGAAAATGAAACTGAGAATACTCATAAAAAAATTTGCAGTGAGACTAAAAAAATGTAGCAAGGCAGAGTATAAGAAGAAGTCCACACGTACAAATAAGATACTCTTTAAGGGGACAGAAGGAAAAAAAATAGTGCATTCTTAATCATAATGCCAAATGTCTTTTGGCTGGAAAGATATGATGCTTTAAAATATACTCACTGTGGTAGCTGAAAACATAGATAAAATAATAAGTCTTTATGTTGTGGGAAGGGAGAGAGGAATGTTTCTCTAAATATTTTCACCAGCTCAGTGAGTAAAGCACCTCATCAAACATTCAGTCTTACAAGGATAGTCTTTCACTGTCAATGTGATTCTGTTATATCTGTGGTACAAACAGCAAGCTACAAGGATAGGACACATGGCCATGGCCATACAAAATGGATCCTGTGTGTGAACCTCAAGCTTGCTGACCATCAGAAGTCAATCTGATGTCTCCAGTGGTTTAATCTGGGACAAAGACCAACCCACACTCCAGAGGTCAGCCATCGCTTGCCAAAATACTTAGCTTGATCTGTTCCCTGCATGCATGAATAGTCCAGGACGAACACAAGTGACAACATTCTGTCAGGTGACAGATAGTCATTCGCAGTATGGACATGATGTTTCTTACAAGTGCTGGGTAATGTATACCTAGAAATTGAGGTGGAACTGTGCCAAGTGATGGGGAAGGAGTCTTCTCTTATGACTGCTGAAGACACTATCAGATGGGAGGCATACTCTTGTTTCTTTTCTTTTTTTTTAATGGAAAGCTGTGAAAACCCCTCTGCTTTAGCCCCTGATGTGCACAGTGTGATTGGTGGCTGTGTAGCTTTCCTTTCTCTTGTGTTACTATGGACTGTTGCCATGCAAGTGGCATGTCTGCCAGTCCACTGTCCTTCCTCATCCCACTGTAGCATGTGGAGCCAGGATTCCCGAGCAGGACTGCCTGCCAGCATCCCAAAGCAGCTTTATTAAAAGTCTGTAGGGAGTACCTCTCCACATCCCTCAAATTTATCTACTAAGCAATTCACTTAGCAGAAAAAAAAGGGCAGGTTTCACTCTCTAACTGTCAGCATTTACGTTTTCCTGTTTACTTCCAAATGAGCTGGCTTCTGATATCCCCAGCCTTTCTTCCACCTTGCTTTGGACACAGAGTCCCTTTGCAGCTGGTTACTAACGGTTTCAGCTGAAGCGGCATGAGCTCAAGGCGTTTGAAGATACATCTTTTTTCAGTGCTACAAGACATTGTTGGCTTCTCAAGGTTAGCTCAGTACACAGCAAATGGAAGTACTTTTCCTGTGCTACTTGTACTTACTTTGATTTTTAGGTAAGAGCTACATTTCCAGCTGTATCATTGACAGCTTTCATTAACGCTCCTTGTTGAGCAGTAGCTTTTTCATCTTTGTGCTTCGCTAACATTGTAGATTTAAATGGGGTTTTCTGTCTTTCTGATTGTATCCCGATATTCTGTCACCTTTTGATCTCTGTGTAGTGCACATAGATTGCAAATTCTGTTGGCAGGGTGGTGTTTGGGGCTGTAGTTTTCCTTTAGACAGTGCCTAGTGTGTCAGAGCCCCAGATACTGTGATACTATGAAATAATAGTAGTAGTACTAGTAGTAATAATAAGAATTTTCACATTACCCTTGTGATACCTAGGAGAAACAATTTTGTTTAGAGTTTATTGAGAGCTCTAGGAAGAGCTACAAATGGCAATCTACAGACACAGCAAATGGCCTGAAGTACTGATACATTTCTGACTTTATACAGCAACCTGTGCTTAATCTGATCACTGGTTAATTTAATCCTGTTTCATTTGATTGGATCCCCTGGAACCAAATCATTTGTATTGTGTTTTAGTCTGGTATTTCTGATCATTGTCTTTGTTAATTTGATCAGGATTGATTGAACCAGTCATTGAAAATAAATCACATAATTAATCAAATGCAGCATTAGAAAAGTAGATCCTCAGCTAGTCTGTTAGCTCTTCTCTTTTCTTCCTCAGTACATGGAGTTTGGGCTTCCTTAAGAAAAAAGTAGAGATGAACATTTTAATAGTGTCCACATTTCAGTAGTATAAAGGGAGAGATCTGTATACATGTATATATACATATGTCTATTTAATTGTTTATTTAGAATACAGGATAATAGAATAGACTAGAATACAAATACTTCCATTGGAAGGGACTTACAGTGATCATCTAGTCCCACTTCTTACCACCTCTCAAAGCATCTTAATTTCACGTAACTAACCCTTTCTGAGGCAGGGGTGTTGAGTGGAGGGTCTTGCTTAACGACTCAGTGATTTTCAGGGAATCAGCATGTGATTTATGTTTGAATTTGGCTCACAGTCATCAATGTAAAAAAGCAAATCAGGCTCTGTGTACTGTTCTGGTCTGGTTCTGCACATAAGGCCTGGATAGAACAGGGTGTAGTCAGTGCTTGCCTGACACTAACAATTGCTCCAAACCTGTGCTGTGAGTGGGAAAGGAGATTTAACAAAATTGTTTTGATCTCCACCTGTTGCATGGAAAGGGAAGTATCTCATTTTTAATTTTTCTGAAGTAGGTGTTTGGTCCTGTTCTTACTCTTCTCTCACTTTGATCAATGCTTGTGACTAAAGTTGGTCATTCTGATCCACACTATTAGATTTTTATAGATTTATGTTCCAGTTGAAGCATTATTACAGCAAGCCACGGCTGTGTTTCTCTTCTGGAGGTGATGATTGTACAAGGAACAGCTAAAACTCCCTTTGCCTCTCCTGAAAGGCACGGCAAGTTCATCAGGGGACACACTGGCTCTTCAGGGGTATTACCTGCAAAGATCCCAACCTGGTGTCCCTGGCAGTTCATTCTGGGGGTTACGAGGACACTCTCTGCCCTGCACCTATCCTAGCAGAAATAGTAGCTTCTGATGAACCCTGACCTGCAACAGCGGAGGAGGAGAATTAGTAAGATCAGATCACGACTTGCTGTTGTAGGTGAGTTATCCCTACCAAAGGTCATTTAATTTTAGCTTGTCCTTCCCTACATGGCTTACAGACCCAACCTGTGCTAATTGAGGCTTACAATAACCCCACTCTCTCTCCCTGTCACCTTGAAGTTTCTTGAGTGGGAGGTTATTTTTAGAAGTGTTTTACTTTGTGTTAACTTCCCGTGAGCAAAGAGAGTGGGAATTTGTATGGTTTTAGTTGCATAAATTGTCTTTAAATGCTACATAATAGAGGATTTTCAGAAGCACAAAGTCCCCACCCTTGCTGGGTTTCCTCCTCTTAATGAGTCCAATGGCCCAAACTGGACACATAGAGGAATTTCATCTTAAGGGAATAAAAAGTAAAGGAATGGAAAGCAATTTGTTGTTGAAGGCAGTCTAAGTAGAGCTTAATCTTAACAGTACCCATTTATCCTTGGATGATGAAGGACTATTTAACACCACAGGTTGCCAGGAACAGAGTAAAATTGAAAGATCATCTTACTCACACCCAAAAAATGAGAGTGAGGTGCCTGGAAAAAAATGGGTGCAACGTAGCACAATTTTGACTACCAGTAACACTAGCCACAGCTACACCATTATCTGTTTCACTTAAAATGTGTGGCTGTGGACAGCATAGTATGTCTAATAGCCATTTGCTAGATTTATAGCTTGGTATGCGATGCGTTTGCCATAAATCTTCTAGAAGGATGATGGTTGAGGCAGCTGAAGCGTTCATGCTAGTCCACGAATCACTTCTGCCAAAGGAAATGTGAGAACCAGGCAGCCTCCTACTGGTAGCATGGAGATACAAAAACAAAATGAGCAGGAATTCTTTGATGTAAAACCCACAAAGCAGAAAAAATGGAGGAAAACAGACTGTGTTTCCAGAAAAAACATATATTAACAGTCTATTGTAAATCAAATGAAATGACCACCCAACTGCCTGATCCTCCACTGAACATCTTGTGTTATTAAAGCTCTGAATCTGAATGGAAGCAGGGATGCATCTTGACACCTCATTCCCAAAAAGAATCTGCTAGTCATGTCTGGTCGAAACAGCTTGGTGAATGTTTAGCTTCTTTTAAAAACCAACTGGGAGACTGATGAGTTCGAGCTGGTTTTGCACAGACTTGTTTGAGTCTTAAAATGCATTTTCATCTGTCTGCACAGAAAAAAAATAAAAAAAGATTTCAATAAGAATTATTGAGATACATAATTTTGGATTACAGGGGAATGCAGTATATTATTTTAGTATTTTTTACTGTGGAATGCATTTGTATTTCTCCTGCACAACCCAGTTTTTTAACAAGAGCAGAGCAATTGCAAGAATAGCCAGATTTTAGATGTTACCTTGTGTGAAGGAAAAGGGATGGGTTATTAAAGTGTATAGCCTCCTTGAGAGATGCAGTGCTCTATTGCAGTTTTTCACATCTTAATTTTAGTGACTGCATAACTTACCTTCATAAGATGCTCTTAATTGAACATTTCAGTAGAATTGGAATAAAGTCTAATATATCTGGGATTCCTCCTCCACTCGTTTAAAATATGATGTGAAATTTATTAGTCTTAATGTACATATCCCAGAGCTAATATTTTTATCTTGTAAATCAGTTTCTCCTCATCTTTTTTATGGCCTTTACTTTCAGATTTAAAGAATAAATTATTGGTTGAAAAGTCTTTGTTGTTTTGCAGTAGAAAAGGGGGGGGGGGGGGGGTTTTTTAGTTTT
>NDXB01014789.1:89997-104759 GCA_002631895.1 Agapornis roseicollis
TTTTTTTTTTTTTTTTTTTATGTGCTTTCTGTGTAGGCAGAGAACATGCACTTTCCTGCCACAGAGTGTGTAGTACAATTGAAACACTGAATTCAGAGGCCTTGCATGGAAAATGTTGGCATCCAATACATCAAAAGAGATTTTTTATAGAAGTAGCTTAATGCTGGGATAGGAGCCTAAAGTGACATAGCTTTTAATCTACAAGTATCTATAAGTATTCCTCTTTATATTTCTAAGGCTATAGGCCCTGAACCAGCATTAAATTCATGGGCCTGTTTGGATAAGAAATACATGAGAAATCTGGGGCACAAATGCAATATGGAGTGGCTTCTGAACCTATCAATGGCCAGCATTTGCATTTAAGATAAATGTTTAGTTTTCAAGCACTCTGTCATTAGGTCATTCTTCAGTAGCTTTGCCAGTACGCAAGGGTTGCATCCTTTGTACACCCGTGGGATTCTGGTCTGACAAGCACTTCCATTATTACCCGTATTTCCTTTTGCCCTCTGACAGAAAGCACTTATGATGAACTGGATTTATTTGCCTCTACTACGAGATGCCTGCAGGATCTCTGAGAGCCCTCTTGCCTTGCAAAGTGCATGTTCTCTGCTGTACGTGCTGCCACATTGTTCCTGATGTTGCGCGTTTTCTCCTCCGTTGTGAGACGATTTTGCATTCGTGGCTTTGCTCTGATTTGGGGTTGATCTGCATGCCAACCGTGTTAGCAGAGGAGGTTCTGCTCAGGCTAAAGTGGGGCTTCTGTGCTCGAACCCAGTGTCGTGCGCTGATGTCCCTGGTGTCCTGGAGCAGCAAGTGTCGCAGCCGGGACCTTGGTTCGATACCTCAGCTTCGTTCCCTGATGTTCTCGCTGAGAAACGAAGGCAGCTGGGTGAGTACCTGAGCCTCTGCTGGTAAAATTTGCCAGGACAGATTACGAAGTGGCATTTATGAAGTGCTTTTTGTCATTCCGTGGTCCTGCTTTCATTCCCAGCTAATGCCAAGCAACTAACTGGTAGTACTGGTGTTAAGAGCAGTGGTTATTCTGGGTGGCGCAGCCACCAGAAACAGATACCACCTGTGGTCAATTCACAACCTTCTTTTATCCCATCTTTCTCCTCCCTTTTCCATAATCTCGTTCCTCTTCTTGCCTCCCCAAACCTGCAGCCGATTTGGATAGTGAGCCTTAGAAAGGGTTAATGAGACATGCTGCTGAGGATATAACAGCAGTTGACCCATTCACAGTATGGAGTTATCTTCCTGTGCATTGTCAGAGCTTGGGAATTTGACTGACTGTCAGTCAGCAGTTCTTGGCCTGGCTACAGTTCAGGCCTTTACCTCCTTTAAAGACTTCCTTAGGTCTTTAAAGCCTCTGAAAAAAAGGGGATGGATGCAGACTGTATCCCACTGCTAAGCCATGTGTCTTGCCTGGAGGCTCTCCCTTAGTGCTCCAGAGCTCACGCTGGCTGGTGGCTTGTTGCTGAATGGTGTTTAAGATGCCAGTATTAAATTATTCTCTCCTCTTGAGAGGGATTTAAGACTTTTCTTGTCTTTTATGCAAGTTAGCAACATTTCTTCTATGAGTTAACCATATTATCCTCTTTCTCACTTCTCCCACATTAGCTTTGGAAAGAGAAAAACAATACTGTGTCATTGCAGAATTGCCTGGTGATGGGAGCTGTAAGGTAGATGAGTTTTCTCCACCCATGAGCAGATTCTTGAATGAGGTTTAACTGCAGGACAGCTTGCTCTGTTCCTCTTGCTTGCTGGCATGTCCATATTTCTCAGGTTTTTAATAGATTGCAATACATCCATCTCTTAAAACAAGTTTCACTTCTGTAGCCAGCCCAACAGCCAGTAATAGGGATATATTGCTGTTGTCAGTGCATCTTTAAAGACTCTGTGTCCATCTTTAAGAACTTCTTTGGCCATGGGCTAGACTCAGAAATATGCTTGGGATCCAGTCCAACATGGTATAGGAATTTACCCAAGGTGAAGATCTAGTCCTGTGTGGTTCAGATTTTACATGCATGCCCCATGCACACATATAATATGTGTTTCATGCAATATTTAGCAGCATGAATGACAAATTAGACCATAAACTCTTTGGTGCAGAGACCACTAAGCTTTTTAGAGTACCAGGCACCTTCAAGCTTAAAACCCAACCAGGGCTACCAGCCATTACTTGTTAGAACGAGGCACAGCCAACAGCTTTAAAAGGAATTCCCTCATTAAATTGAAGTTGCTTTTACCCATGACAGGCCATAAAACCTGAATCAGTGGGAGGGAATGTTTGCCTCTATGTATGCATGTATCTTAGCCTTTTTCTTTTAAATGGGGAGAGAAAATAGCGTGGGTTGCATATTGGATGTGTTATCTTAGTATTAAGCTGCCATTCCAAATCTTTTCGATAATTGGAACAGAGAATCACTACTTCTTATCCATCACTTTAAATGAAGGCTTTAGTAAAATTATTTTGGTCACTGGGAACCACAAATAAGATCCCTCTATGCAGATTGGTTCCTTTTTGCCCATGAAACTGTTTGAATAGGTCTTAGCACGCTGAGCCATAGCAGGATGTATGTCAGGAGTTTTACAAGCCTTTGGAGAAATTGCCCAAATGTATTTATAAGGACCTCCCAGGAAGTGTTTGGTGGTGTTCAGCCTAAGGAAAATTTCATTTGAATTTTTATTGTTGGATTTTTGTTGTTGTTGGGTTGGGGTTTTTTAATTCCACTAGCATTCTCTATAATGCTGACTGTAGTGCAGTAGGTTTTGTGTTTCCGTTGATGTTAAAACTTACTAAAAGTTTAGGTCTTATTTCTTCTAAGATTTGTAGAGCTTTGGGCTTAAAGTCAGACCTAGTTGCAGCTATACCTCCTGAACACCTGATAGTAACCATGTTAATTGATGCAGTGTAGACCAAATCACTAATTCCCAATCTTTAGCACCAGCTGATTGCTGTAAACACATGAACTTTTTCATGGATATTCTGAAAAGCCCCATGAAGTTGAAAGTTTTTAATGCTTTAATATAATCAGGTTCAGTGGACCAGCTGTACACCAATTACTGTTGCCTATGGGCCATGGTTTATGACTGAGTTACAAAAAAAAAATCGACAACCTGGCAACTTGTCCGTGTTATTCTCATGTAATTTTGAAACTGTTCCATCTTGATCCGTTCTGCCTGTACATCTGTATTGCAGTTAATTTCCTTAAAACCGGAAGATTGCTCACTGTTGGAGTTCAAAGTGGCGGGCGTGAGGCGAAACGCAAGCTTCAGTGAAAATTTTACTTGTTCTTTGTGGTTATCTCAGACAAAAGAGGGGAAAAGATCCTCAGATTTGGATTTGGGGTACTCCCAAATAGCAAAGACTGAACATTTTAGGGGTGCTACAAAGATTGCTTTAGTAATCTTTGTAGTCTGCCATGAATTTCAGGCAGTTAAATAGCCAGTAGTGCTGTTGACTAGCCAAGCTTCAACAGACCTCACAGAAACCTTCTTATCTTTTCTTATAGACATTTGGCAGTATTTTAAAATGTATACCCAGTAGATTTTATAATGCATTTCCTTTTTTCATGTGTTTTGTGCTTAATTCAAACAAGCATCTGACATGAAAGCTAAAGATGAAAGTGTAACATAGTACAATTAGTTTCTGTGAAGTCTGTGGATCACTAATGGAACACATCTCTTCCCCCTGCACAACTATCATAATACAGACTATTTTTTGGTCATTTGTGTTGTACATTAAAAACATCAAATAGAGAGCTGTTGTGTGCCTGAGTGCATGAAGACAAAGTTCCTTTGTTTGATAATGTTGGAAATAATTTTGCTTTCGAGATACGCAAATCAGTAATTGCTGCAATCGGATCAGAGACATTTAACACTTGTAATGTAACCTTTCATGTATTAAGAAAAATAATGCAGAAATTAGATCAGAGACCAGATGTATATGGTGTGTTGTGATTTCATACCAACTCCTCTCTAGCTCTTTCAGAGCAAATAAATAGAAGCTGAAGAGCACATCTGGAAAGCAATGTCCTGGACTTGTGCATTTGCATTCACTAAGACCCTAAGAAGCAAGGTTTGTGAGTATATTTAGTGAAAAAATATTTAGGAAAAAAATAGCATTTTATAGAAAAGGAGGAGAAATATTAATTAACAGAAGGCCTACAAACTTTCTTCCTCCTCATTAATGCTCAAAGTATGGAATTTAGATCTAGATTTGGATGTTAACTCCACCGGTTTCCAATGTGAGTGTCCAGTGCTCTAGTTTTGTGGAAAGCAAGCTTTCAGTTGCAAAACAAGCAACCATGTTTTTGTAGGATTTAGGAGAGCTGTGTCACGTGATCTCTTTCCTACCCATTTTATGTAGAACATATGGATTCTTTTAAAATTCTATCGTGTGTGGTTCTATATTATTTAAGGTACAGGAATATTTTTTTTCTTATTCTTTATATTGACACTGTTCTAAAGTAGCTTGGGGATGTAACAAAGTTCCACAAGATGCTGCAGATCTTGACAATGCCACACAATAATGAGAAGCATGTATTTAAACCCATTTGTAAGACAGTTCATGCGACAAAGAAATCCAACCATAGATGACACAGGTGGAGCATGTGGCACATGATAGAAGTTGTGAATCCTCCTGTCTGTTATGATGATTCATAAAAATGCCTAGTTCTCTATACTGCATTTAACTGTTTTTAAAAGCTTTGCTTTAGGATAAATAATAGTTTTTCTGAGGGAAGTATCTTAGCTAATACATAGACAGAGAATGCTGGTGTTGCTTTTTTTTTTTCCTTCTTTTTCTACTGCAACGTGCTTTGATCACTGTTAAACAGTTTAGCTAGATCCAAAGGGTTATATGAACCAGTAACATGAACCAGTAAACCACCAACTGCATTATATCTTCCTGTGTCAAAGACCTTGTACAATGTGAAAGCTGAAGGTTTTCAGATTAAGCCTCTTCTCAGGAAAATTTATAAATAGAAATAATTTCAAAACTGAGATTTATTTCTTCCCCTCCTGCCCAACAACAACAACAAAAAAGATTCTCAAAACCATGGAAAAGAATAAATTGATGCATTTTGAAAAGAAATAATAATTTGCACACAAGCTGAAAATTCTAACTTCACAATTCCATACAACAGAAGACATTAAGAATGACATTTCCTTGTAAACATCTGTATTTAATGAAGTATAGCATTTCTTGTGGGGGAAAAAAATCCAACTGTTGCATCTGGGAGCAAAGAGCAGCACATCAAAAACCCTGTCCTCCATCAAGGTCTGCACCCAGGACTGCTCACTCCCAAAGCCCAAGGAGGGTAAAGCTCAGGTGAAAGAGGGAGTTGGTGATAGCAGATGTCAGAGGCACTTGGATGAAGGAGGGAGTGTTGGAATAGGGCAGAAGGGCTAGCAAGCATGTTGGTAGGGGAGAAGGGAGGGCAGGAGGAAGCAGGCACCTCAATGGCTATAAAGACACAAGGAATGACTGATGGGCTTGGGAAAGGTGTACATCTATTTGCAGAAGGCATAAATGGGCCTGCTAATGACTTCTTTTCGTGGCGTGATTGAGGTACTGATGATAGGGAAAAAAGCTGCTGGTGTTGACAGAGATTTCATTGGTACTAGGTGACCCAGGGCATTTATGGAGCCACTATACCCACATCTCAGAGCTAAATTACTTCCCAGATGCAAGGCAAACAAGTGATCACTCAGACTGGTCTCCTGTTCTTTATGGCTTCAGTCCTCAATACTCTTTCAGCAATAGGCAGCTGGTTCCGCTTTCTTGGTTTAGTGATTCTGACACCAGTAAAAACAAAACAAAAAACTTTTAAACTTCCAGCAATGAAGAGTTAAATAAACGAGACCTGTTGTAGCACCCTTGTTCTCTACAGGCCCTTTCTCAGAAAAGGCATGGTTGTTTAGTAAAATCCCCTAAAACTGCAGGGGGGGAGAGGAGGTCTGCCTTAGCATTTAAATTTGTGTGATAGTTTCTTTATCAAGAAATCTCTTTCAGATCATATCCCCTTTGATGATTATTCATCCCTGATCCTTCCCCTGCTTTACAGTTATTTTAACATCTCTGAAGAACTGCCAACATACCCACTTTAGTGGCCAATGACTGTTGTGCTGCTTTTTTTTATTGGCATTCAGTTTTCAGAGTTGACAGACAATAAATACTAAGACTTCTCTTTACTGTTCTACAGTAATTTATCCTACGGTTGTAAATAAGTCTCTCTTGTTCTGCCTTCTGCTGAACAAAATTCACTATTTTCGGAAGAGCAAATAGAAGATTGTCCCATTTTATGTAAGCTGTGAGTGAATGGATATTACCATATTTGTTGAGGGTTGTTTTTTTTTCTGAGGCAAAAGAAGCAACTTAGTTCTGAAAATGTTAGTTTGCAGTGGACTTTTTTTTTTTGAAGATGGATCTATTAAGTTTTCAGAAGGGGGTTGGGTTTTTTTTTCAAATATTGTATTTTCCATACAGACATGTTATGCAAGCCTAGAGGAGAATGATATTTAAAGATCTTAGGATATTCTCTTGGACTGTAACAAACAAACAAGCAAGCTACTAGCTATGAGGAACCGTAATTATTCCCAATAGCCTAAACATTTTTGCTCTGTGTATCTCTTTCTCTCTGGCAGACACCTTGCATTTCCAAGACAGAAAATCAGCCTCAAGGACTTGCAACAAGCATCAGGTGGGGACAGACACCCATCAATCAATCCACACCCTGGGACACTGATGAGCCTCCATCTAAACAGATGAGGGAGAATGAAAACCCGGGTATGTTTCTAATCTTATTTGTAATTCTACAAGGGAAAATCATTCAAAGCAAATTCAATGCACTATGTCCATTTATCTCCATAAATTAGACTTCATTGTGAGCCCTTTCATTATTCTTTAGCAATTTTTTTCTCTCATTGTAAAGACCCCTCAAATTTCTTCTATGCTGGAGCTGATGTGAATGCATTAAGATGCCTGCAAGTTCATTAGAGTGGGTTGGTTTTTTTTCTCCTCTGCCTTCACTAGAGGAAAAGGCACTCTGTGATACTTTAAGAACTCTTTTGTGTCCAGAACTACCTGAAACGATTTTCAGCTCCCAGACACATATCATATATTGTGCTACTATGCCAGACACCTAAGTACAATCTCTTTGTACTGGCTGAAGCACCATTATTATATACACAAAATGTTTGTCAGGAAGCCATGAAAGCTCGGCGGGGAAAGAGGTTAATTTTCTTGGAAGCATGCGCTTAAGCTGCATAAAGTGCAAAATACGTAAAACCACAAACATGCTGCGTGTCACCCGATGAGTATTTTAACAATTGCGCTCACATCACCATAGCAATTTTATACACTTACTGGCTTGCAGCGGCTCCAGACCCTGGATCAATGTAGGGACCATGAAGGAGAAGGGCATGTGGGTGCACTTAGGAAGCAGGCATAGGTGTGGGAGGGGAAGGCTATGGGTGTTTATTGTTCTTTTCTCCCTGGTACCAAGCCCACCGCCATTGCCAACCTTCCTTTGTACCGCAGGTGCAGCGCCCTGGGTCACCTCGGTGGCAGCAGGCAGCCAGCCCGCCCTGATCACGCACTCCTACGGGATGACGCAGCCTCCCACCTTCAGCCCGGCTGCCAGCGTCCAGGCACCCGTCATCGGTGTCACGCCTTCCCTCCCTCCGCACGTCACCCCCCAGCTCCCACTGATGCCGGCACACTACCAGCTCCAGCCACAGCCCTCCCAGCCCCTCAGCAACATGGTGGTCAACCTCCAGAGCCAGCCCTTGTACACCAACAGCCAACCCCTCAGCATGTCCTCCATGAGCGGCGTGGGCCCAGTGGCTCACCCGGGCCCTGGGCCGGTGGGCAATGGCCACCTGGCCTGCCCCATGCTGCCACCACCGCCACCGGCCCTGCCCTCAGCCGCCCTGCCCAGCAGTGCACCTGCCACCAATGGGCAGGCAGCCACCCCGCTGCCCCCCAACACAGCCGGGGGCCCAGACAACACCAATGGGGTGCAGATGCTGCGGACGATCGGCGTGGGGAAGTACGAGTTCACAGACCCCTGGCACCCCAAAGGTAAGGCGCGATGGCTCGGTCTTGTGGGGTGTGGGTGTGCAGGGGTGGTGGGGCTAGGGATGGCGGCAGAGCCCTGGGAATCCTGCTGCTGTCTTCAGGCCCACCAGCCCAGCTCCAGCATCTGTCTGCACACTTCTTTTCAATACATAGTTATTATGAGTTGATTATGACAAAAAAACAGCAAGTTAGAATGAGGGAGGAGAAGCTGTAGGTGTATTTTATAGTGAAAAACAGCTTCCAGGCCCATCATATAAATTCATGGTCCAAGTGGTGAAGCAGCCGTCATCCTGCACCTCTCCCTTTGAAACACACACCTGTGTTTCCATCTGACTACTTTCCTTCTGCCTTCAGTTGTGCATTAGCCACAGCACTAACCTTCTTCTTCAACCATTGTCCTCTCCCCCAAGCCAAGTGCAAGTAACCCTTCTGACTGAGGCTGAACAAGCCAAAACATTCATCATTAAGGGGAAAACTCTTCATTACTAGCTTCATCGGGCTGAAATGCTGCAGAACAGCCTGAATGAGCATTCTGAGAGGTTGACCTTTTCTGATAAGTACTTTTGTAAATGAGCCACACTGTTGGGTCACGTTGGAGTGTTATTTCCAAGTATCTTACCCTAGACACTTCAAAAACAACTACACTCTGTGTATTTAGTTTCTAATTTCATTTGCAGAGTTTTCCCTGTCTCCCTTTAATATCATGACTCTGCCTCATGTGCAGGTAAAGCAAAATGAAGCTTATGAAAATATGAATGCAGACCTATTGGCAAAATCAATAAAATTGATTTTTAAAAGAAACACCACCTTCATTAAGACTGTGATATTTTATGTATACATTTGTATTCAAACCCAATCTGTGTGTAAATTATTTACTTGCCACAAGCTATTAAGTCCTATTGTGTAGCTCTGTATTAAAGACAAGGAATCTTTATTAAATATGATTAGTCCCACAACTCTTCCTGCTCATTACATAGATTGTACTTTGGTATGTGCAAATCCTTACCAAATATCTCTTGAAAAGGAGTTCAGGCACAAGCTCAGCAATACTTCTCTAAAGCTAAATACTTGGACTGCTTTTAAATTTACAACTCCAAGCCCCAATAATGATGAGAATACTTGCTGGATGGTGAGCTTCTGAATTTTTCTCTAAGGTATAAATGGGCTTTAAATGATACTGACCCAGTCAGGTAGCCAAAAAATGACCAACAATTGCTGTTTAAGAGGTATTATATTTTTCCCTTTAAAAAAAAAAAAAAATCAAAATCCACAAAAACAATTCATCAAGTGAGGTTTAGAAGTTCCAAATCCTTTATTTTGTAAAAGGAGGGACAGAAGAGATTTATACTCTGATCCTGGTAGACTGAGCTGTAGTGGTTCTGCTGGATGTCTCTCTTCTCTGTGGAAGCTATTTGTCTTCTGAAAGGCATCATCTCCACTTTTCATAGCCACCTATCCCAATTTGCTGCATTGGATACTCAGATACATGATCAAATTAAGACAATTTAAAGGATTACTTGGTGTCATTGGAGACGTGCAGATATACAATACAAGGGAAAACACATAAGCTTAAACCACTTTCACTGTGGTAATTTGATCACATATCTGAGCCCTAGTGACACTAACCTAGTGAGACAAATGAGCATGTCAGTGACTGCACACTTGAGGTTAGGAATACTCTTAAAATGCCTTGCATACATAGGGCCAGCAGCATCAGCTGTTATTTACTCTTGCTCTATCAATTAACCTTCAGCATATCTCTGGCTCACAGATGAAGTAAACTTCAAATCAGAGCCTAAGTAAAAAGATTGTAAAATATTTAATCACTCTTTTAATATTTAATTTGCAAAGTAAGTCTTAGTCAGCATTCTTGCTTAACCTGCTGTAAACACCAGTCTAGTCTAATTGTCCAAGTGTCACTGACTGCCAAGGAGGCATTCATTAGGATGAAGAGAGCAGTTTCTCACTGGAGTATGCTAGGCATGCCAGACCTACCTCTGGTTTGGTGTTTGGAAACCTGTGAACCTTGGAGAGGCTACTAAGGAGAATATTAAAACAAGCAGTATTTCCAATCCATGACAACTGCTGACACATTAGCCATACCGTGCCTTATAAACTGCTAGACAACTGTTTTCCCAGGGATTAGTTAGCTTCTCTATGATCATCAGCTATTGAGTTATTCCCCTTCCTGTAGCGCTTAAAAGCAAACAGACATAAGCAGGACCTGTTTTATAGGGGAAAAGTAATCTCTTCCTCCATTTCCAGTCTTAAAAGCCCTTATGTCTAAAGCTATAATTCCTTTTGTCGAAACTCAAGTCAGAGAAGATACAGGTTGGGTTTCATTGTTTTGAATGAAAGAGAATGAATCAGGAAAGAAACACAACTGGGTGTCAAACTAGACCTTAAAAGCTTACTAGGATAACATTCATAATATAAACTGTATATTTGTTCAGTTGCTAAGTCTGACTGATTTCAGTCTTACATGATGGCCACCTTGCTCTCCAGGAAGGAATGGAAACTGAGACAGTGCTAAGCTGTTCAAACAGATAAGTTCAAACTAGTTCTCTACAAGTTTCATTTAAATATTCTCTCTCATCCTTGGGGAACCTTGGACAGTATTATAATAAGAGCCACTGCTAATGGCCTTAAGATCTATCTCATTATCCTGAGATACTCTGTATTATTATTTCACTTGACAATCCAGTCTTGTACAGGTTTGGATAATTGCCCAACTATCCCTTAAGTGAAAGAGCAGTTCTTGCTGGTTGATAAGATAAGGTTTCTTATATTTTTAGACTTTATTAGGGAGCTGCTTGGAATGTCATGTTTTATTTCCTGTAATTATTTTTCATTTGGCTGTGTATATGTTTTGGCCCTATTACACTGTATTCATGCAGAACCAGGTTTCTCAGTTGGCTGTTTCTAAACCAAAGTAAACACATACATTGCCAAAAGTTTGCTAGTTTGACATCTCATTTGCAATAGGTCAAGAGATCTCCCTTCCAGAACTGAAAAAGTCAAGTCATTTCCATAGCTTTGCAAAAACCACATTTTGGTAACAAGAATCATGATATAAACTAGATATGTCATTCTCTTTACAGTGTCACAGCTAATTCCTACCTAATTCTATTGAAACATCTTGTAAGAAAATAATTTTTGCATGGATTAGAGAATCTTCTTGGTCTGGATGGGGTATATTCTGTGAAGGAATTTTTTTTATTGCTTCTGTAATATGTTAAATACGGATGTTAAGTTTAGCTAAATAATCCATTTACTTAGTGAATTTATAAAGCAGCCATATTATGAGAGGCATAAATAATGTTTCAAAGTAATTACTGCTTTTAGCAATGTGTGAAGAACTGTAGAGCTGCCATATGAAATGCATGGGATCTTTCACCAATCAACAGCAGTTTTGAGAGGTGTCTGGTTTGGCCTGTAGTTATTCTTTGGATAGGATTTATGCCAAATACTCCCAGATGGCTTCAAAACCCATGTCACCTTAACACAGACATGTAACCTAATATTTTAGAACAGAATCAGCCCTTGTTTGTCTGCATCCTACATCTTACTCTCTAATCTAAAGATTAAGTGCCACGGCAATGAATAAAACAGAATATTCAGAACCATGAAGGTATTCATTGTGCATAGCCAAATTTTTATGTGGCTTCTTCAGAAAATACAGAGTTACAAATATTATTCAAACATAATTTAAGTCTCCTCAGGCTACATGATGTGCCAGCAAAAATTGTAGCTTGTACAACATCCCTGCAGAGAAGAGAGAGGGTCGGAAATCATCCCTTTGGTTTCTCACACAAGGTACCAGTATCTCATGCCATGGCACAGTGACAGAGACCAATGTGTATGTGCCTGCCAATCTAGTTAAGTCCAAATGGAGAGAAATTAATCACTTTGATGAAGGACTAGAAGAGATTGGTTTCCTTAGAGAAATAACTGAGCAACTAAAATTTAGTCCTTGATTTTTTCATAGGGCAGTATGCTTCCTTATATCTGAGACACGTAGTAAATCCAAAACTGCAACCTTGTTGGATAGCCCTGCTGTAGGTAGGACATAAACATTTCAGTGTGGACTCTTGAGATCTGTTATACGTTTGAAGACACTTTCTTCATAAACTTGATGCACTTTTGAAGCACAGTTGCTAACACAAAAAATGAGAAAAATACAGTTCATCATTGCAGTACTTTCTCCTGCAGTGTAAAATTAGCCATAGACATCGTGGGTTTTAATTTGTGGATGTTCATGGGTAATATTGATGCTTGTTTCCATAGTATTTTTGTTCTATAGTTCTTTGGTTTGCAGTCCTTAACTAGTGGGGAAAAAAATCAGATGCTAATTAGCATTCAAAATGTAATAACTGTAGAAACATAACAATATCAGAAGTAAAATCTGAGTGCTAATCCTTGTAGCACTAATTTCTTAACACTTCATTTTCAGGCATCACCAAATTCCATGAACTGAACAGTAACAAAACTACAAACAAATACTGTTGCATCATCGTGTATTGATCGCACCTTTCACTCTTGACTTTATTGCATTGGAATTCTCATTAGACCTTGGACAATATTTACTTTCCTTAATCATGAATAGTAACAAGGCAGCCTACAACATTTTGTCAATACCCATCAACTTTTTCTTCACAAAAGGCTGAATTTTCAAAGGCATTGCATCTTGACCTGCAATTCTTTGAGTGTTCCTAGTTCTAGACATGAATGCTGGGGGTGGAGGAGTGTTTAAATTCAAAGTGAAACCTAGCATTTGAAATTCTAGTAACATTAATTAAAGGATATTGTGTGTGGAAGACTCTAGACAGCCTAGAGTCTAGAGTCAGTTCTCTTTCTTACACCAGAATACATGGCCTATATAACCTTAGGAAAATTGCCTTATTTTTATATCCATAGATATAGATAGAAAAATAGATAATTATAAAAATTATAGGTACAAAATTATATGTGATATTTGATTATGTGTAGGTATATATATATCTTAATATGTATGCATCCAGTTGTGGGGAAGTCTACAATAGAAACTTCAATGCATTCCATCTCCTGTTTCTTGTAGGAGAGTTAGTTTGGCATGGAAATCTGTTAGCATTGTACATGCTTCTTACTGTGTTTTCCTTAACATAGTCCTGATTTTCTCAGGCAGCCTAAGATATAGATGATTAGTGATAATTTGTAAGCTCAACTTGGTAATGATGCGTAAGAGCTCACAGAATCACAGAATGGTTTTGCTTCTCTGATCCAGCCCCCCCTCTAACCAGGGCCACACAGTTTTTTTCCCAGGACCGTGTCCAGATGAGCTCTGAATATTCCCAAAGATGGAGACTCTACAACCTCTCTGGGCATGTGCTTCGTCACTCTCACATTAAGAGTGTGTTTCCTGCTGTTCAGAGGGGACCTCCTGTATTTCAGTTTGTGCCCATTGCCTCTGGTCTTGCCACTGGGCTCCACTGAAAGAGACTGGCTACATCTTGGCACCCGCCCGTCAGGTATTTGTATACACTGATGAGATCCCTCTAGACCTACTTCTCCAAGCTGAACATTCTCAGCTCTGTCAGCCTGAATATTCCCAGCTGTATTAGCCTTTCCTCACAGGAGGAGTGTTTCAGTCCCTTCATCATCTCTGTGGTCCTTTGCTGGACTGTCCAGGGGCTCCATGTCTCTCTTCTCCTGAACTGCTCTTAAATGTCATCTACTCCATGCTGCCTTTTTTTATACCTGGTTGGGGGAAGGTGAGGGGGAGGTTGTTGGTTTGGGGGTTTTCTTGCAAAAAGCACCAGATTTGTAACTAGTTCATCTGTTCTTGAAAGGCAAAGCTGAAGATCTTAGACTTTAATCTGTTATGTGGTGTTATGTCATCTCATGCAGATCCACTTAGGTAATGGTACATGTGAAGATGTCTTGAGTTTCTTCCTACCCTGAAGTCTAAGACATTAGCTTGTTTCACAGTGGCCACAAAATGCATTCAAACTAAGTCTGAAAGGCAGCACAGTTCTGTTGAATTCCTGTTTTTAATCCTGTCCACACAAGTCTATATTCACGAAGTGCAAAATTTCTCAGGGACTGGATGATAACCAAAATCTAGGCTTCATTTTGGCACAGAATACAGTAGTGGCCCAAATTTCCAGGCAGGCTGCCTATCCATCCATCCAGATACTATTCCAAAACTCCCTTGCAGAGATCTGGAGCTGCATTTGGATGTTCTGAAAGTTACTTGTTGTCCAAAACACTTGCAGAGTCTCTGCTCTCATTTCAGAATTCCTTATGTTTAATTTCTGATTTCTCTGACCTTGTCTTCCCCTGGTCCTCTGTGTTGTTCAACTCCTGACACATATTTGGACACAACCCTTGTCTGCATCCAACTCTGAACGGAACAGGATCCTCATAATACCTCCAGTCACCTTAGAGCTACCTTTTCTGAATGCTCAATTCTCTCCACAAGAATGTTCAATTCTCTCCACTTTGGACTTCTTGTGAATTTCCCACTAGGATTTCTTTTGCTGTCATGACTTAAAAAATGGACAGTCAAGTTAGCCCTGTGGAGAAGAACTTGGGAGTGGTGGTCGATGAGAAAATGAACATGAGTCGACTGTGCGCTTGCAGCCCAGAAAGCCAATCATATCCTGGGCTGCATCAAAAGAAGCGTGACCAGTAGGTC
>NDXB01014790.1:0-24985 GCA_002631895.1 Agapornis roseicollis
CCTTGGCCCTGCTGGTCACGCTCCTTTGGATGCAGCCCAGGATACGGCTGCTTTCTGGGCTGCGGGCATGAGCATGACCAGTGGGATGGAGCACCCTCAGCAGGTCTGATGGCAAGAGAAGCTGTCAGCATGCTGGAGGGAAGCGATGGGATCCACAGGGGTCTGGACACATCTAAGAGGTGGGTCTGGGTGAACCTCATGGAGTTCAACAGGGCTAAGGACAAGGTCCTTCACATGGGCTGGGGCACTGCCAGGCTAAGACAGGCTGGGGGAGGATGGATTGCGAGCAGCCCTGAGGAGGAGGACTTGGGGTGTTGGTCCATGATAAGCTCACCTCAACCGCAGTGCCGACAGCGGCACTCCGAAGGAGATTAAAGGAGTCACAGCCCCTCCATGACTACCCCTGCCCTCACCCACCATGGCGGCCGCAGCACCGGCCCGCGCGGCTCTCGCGAGATCTGCGACGGGGCGGGCCGGGCCGGGNGTCACAGCCCCTCCATGACTACCCCTGCCCTCACCCACCATGGCGGCCGCAGCACCGGCCCGCGCGGCTCTCGCGAGATCTGCGACGGGGCGGGCCGGGCCGGGCCGGGGGCTGCCCCGTGCAAATGGCGGCGCGGACGCCGGGCGGTTAGGGTGCGCTGAGGTAAAGGTGGGGGATAGGCGGTCGGTGTTGCTGCTATGGAGTACATCACCACGCCGAAGGTAAGCAGCCGGGCCGACCGGACCCGGGAGTTCAGCTGCTGGCCCCTCACGGTACACCCGTGGTGCTTGGGGGCCGCCAGAAGGGCCGGGTGTGGGGCCTCTGAGGTGAAGCCCCTTGGGTGGGCCTCGACTGGGGCTCTGAGTTTTTAGAGGCTGTTTTTGTTTTAAAGTCGTATTTTTAATCAATGCTGTGTCTCTGCTTTCCTTCAAGGCATAGCTATCCGTGAGCATCCCTTGTATTTTTTCAAGTTGATCATGGATAAGTCTGTAAGGTTTAAAAGTACTTGAGATATAGGTAATTCTTACTGTATTGCCTTGTTGGAAAAGCAGTCCTTAGTAAGGATGCTGGTCAAAAGGCGTTTTAGTTCGATTCGTGTAAGCTTCGAAGTGCAGAAACCTGTTCAGTGTAAAAAGTGACTCAAAATGTGCTTTTTCAGTTGAATAAAGTGAAACAGGAGCTCTGGGAATGCTGTGTTTCTGACAGCTGGAAGAATTGTATTTACTTCGCCAGCTGCCTGTCCACAGTGGACTTTGTTGATTATTATTAGTTCTTAAAGATGCTGCTCGCTCTATTTTGTGCCTTTTTATTTGCCATAGTACTAATTTGGGGATGCCCCTTACCTGTGTTCCCTAAGGGGCTTTGCTCGACCTGCTTGTCTCTAGTGGCCTGAAAAAGGGCAATGTTAGATGTAGTTATTATATGTGCTGGAAAACGGGATGTATCAGGAGGACACATAGCCCAGACCTCTGCTCTTCCAGTTTATCTGCTGACATTTGCTATACTTTATCGCTGCTAATGGCCCCTAAGGAAGCTTAGGTACCCAGTACCCAGGATTAGTGCATTGCGTACTGGTTTTGTATGTATGTTTTGTATATATGGTTTTGATTTATTGTTTTCCATTATTTTTGCTTAATGATGAACAAAAAAATGCCATCTGCGTGCCTTAAGAAGCAAATAGGCCTGGAGAAAAAAAACAAATAATGTACAATACTTAAAACCTCACGTTTTATTATGTTTGCATTGATGTTCTTAAAACCTGGTTCTATTAATTAGCTTAGTGTGGTTTGTGAAATGCACATGCATTCCTAAGAAGTGTGTTGGGAGAAGTAGCTACTAATACTTGTTTATAGGGACTGAGCAGTAGGAAGTCAGAGTGGAGGAGGCTGTTTCTTTTGGAGGAATACTGTGATTATACTGAACATGAACAGTCTTTCACAGCTGTTTGACTTACTATTTCTGCAGCCTTGCACAGTAATAAACTGTGATTGTCTTGGCTACACATCCAGTAATCCAGTTGCTCACACTGGTGCTAAACCCAGGCTCTTTGATTAACCTTTTTGGCTTTAATTCCTGAAGAAATAGGTTGTGTTTATAGTGTAAAGCTGAGTTACTGTTGTAAGTGACTTGAAGTCCTGTATTTTTCTGTCTTACTTCCCATTTTGTATATTAGGAGTTAGATGATTGTGTTTCAACAGATACTGAGATATTTCCTCGCTCAAAATTAAACTCAGTTGTTCATTCTCTTTCTATGTTGCAGGTTGAAAATGTGAAATTGCTAGATCGCTACACAAATAAGAAGGCAGCAAATGGGACGTTATATCTGACAGCTACCCATCTTATCTATGTAGATGCCTCTGCTGATGTTAGGAAAGAAACATGGGTATGTTGTGATACCTGGAGTCTGTTCAGATGTATGTATAAAATTTATATCTTGTACCCAAACCAACCAGGTTTGTGGATTCCAATATTGTAGGGTTTTTTTATAGCATTTTGATACTAAATGCTTAACAGAAAGAGCTGGTGTTGAAGCTAGAACAGTAATGGGGCTTGATATAGGTTGCTTACTGAATTAGTGCTAGTTCCAGGAACACAAAAAACTTGTCTAGTTTCCTGTCTCAAGCTCAAGTTGCCAAACTTGAATGTACAGCTTTTAGAAGTGCAAAACTATGACTGAAATCATCATTTTTTAATTAATGCTACATTAAAATGGAATGACAAAATATATTGCATATGAGGGTGGAGGGAAGGCAAAAAGTGAACCATGTAAACTGAGCTGCATGTCAGTCACAAGGTAATTTATATACTTCTGTACTTTTTCAGTCTTGCTCTTAGTTACCAGCCTTTGTGTGCGGAGTCAGGGTGTTATGTTTGCTTGATAAATATCTCAAACTCACATTTTGCTGCTAGGTGGATGCAGCAAGCTTAAACAACTGATGGTGTTTGAAGAACTCCATATCTGCTCGTACTGCTCATGACCTTAGAAGTGCCTTCTGAAAACCACTGCTTATTTCCTGTTTTTCAGATTCTGCACCACCACATTGCAACTGTAGAAAAGCTGCCTCTGACCACAGCTGGATATCCACTCCTCATTCACTGCAAGAACTTCCACGTGGCTCACTTTGTTATTGGGCAGGAACGTGACTGTCATGAAGTTTATACCTCATTGCTTAAACTCTCACAACCAGGTATTTTCAGTGAGACCTGGACAGGCTGGAGAGTTGGGCAGGGAGAAACTTGATGAAATTCAACCAGGGCAAGTGTAGAGTCTTACATCTGGGGAAGAACAACCCCATGGACCAGTACAGGTTGGGGATTGACCTGCTGGAAAGTAGTGAAGGGGAAAGGGACCTGGGGGCCCTGGTGGATGGGAGGATGACCATGAGCCAGCAACATGCCCTTGTGGCCAAGAAGGCCAATGGCATCCTAGGGTGCATTAGAAAGGAGGTGGTTAGTAGGTCAAGAGAGGTTCTCCTCCCCCTCTACTCTGCCTTGGTGTTAGGCTGCATCTGGAATATTGTGCCCAGTTCTGGGCCCCTTGGTTGAAGAAGGACAGGGAATTGCTTGAAAGAGTCCAGCACAGAGCCATAAAGATGATGGAGTGGAACATCTCCCTTGTGAGGAGAGGCTGAGGGAGCTGGGTCTCTTTAACTTGGAGAAGAGGAGACTGAGGGGTGACCTCATCAATGTTTACAAATATGTAAAGGGTGAGTGTCAGGATGATGGAGCCAGGTTCTTTTCAGTGATGTCCAGTGATAGGACAAGAGGAAGTGGATGTAAACTGGAGCATAGGAGGTTCCATGTGAACATCAGGAGAAATTTCTTTACTGTGAGAGTGACTGAGCCCTGGAACAGGTTGCCCAGGGGGGTTGTGGAGTCTCCTACATTGGAGATATTCAAGGTCCGCCTGGACAAGTTCCTGTGTGATGTAATCTAGGTTACCCTGCTCTCACAGGGGGGTTGGACTAGATGATCTTTCGAGGTCCCTTCCAACCCTTAGGATTTTGTGATTTAGGCCTTGCTAATTATTGAAGTGCTTCAAGCTGGAAGCCATAGACAGAGTTTTACCTGCCAGACCTTTGGGTTTGTGCGAGTAAGTACAGAAAGGGGAGGATGTGGAGTCAGAATCTGTTCCCACCACCAGAGATGATCAGTGAGGCTTGGCTCAGTAAGTAGAGTGCTGCTATGTGGGCTCCAGGGTGTTCACTTACACATGAAATGCGCATCTGTTGTGGCAGTGGGAATGAGGCAGTGCCCATTGTCACTCATTTCTGTGACTTGGCTATTGGGTGAGCGTAGTACTGCCCTTTCCAGTTGATCAGGATGCTCACAGAATTCTGGAACCCCACAAATAAAGCTTTAAGCATTGGCATCTTTCATTTGTTTCCCAACAACCTCTTAGGCTACTCTTCAGTGTTTGTTGTTCAGTTGTGAAATCCTCTGCTTCTCTCTGGCTGCTGTCACTTAGAGTCACTCTTACAGTGTAAGCAAAACATCCTCAAAAGTCTGTGGTCTCTTCTGGCTTTAGCTTTTTAGTCCATCATGGATGAATCTTCAGGCTCTTTGCTCTTCTTGCAGGACAGCATTCTGCTGAGTTTCATACCTGGCTTCTGTTTGTGGCACCTGATTTTGGGGTGCTACTTTTATGAGCCATTATTTGGAGTTTGGCGTTATTGTAAGGATGCCATTTGTAATTGCATTTTGTAATTATGTCGCTAGGCTAAGAGAAGGGAATTGATATCATCAGTCTGCTTCATGCTGCTGTCACACAGTGTCCTGGGTTTAGCAGTGGCAGTCATCTTCTTCATAATAACTGGTGCAGCACTATGTTTTTGAGTTTGGGCCAGGAATGTTTTTAGTTACTGCTCAAATGTTCAGTCCGAGCAAGGACTTTGTGAGCCTCATGCTCTGCCAGGGAGGAGGGGAGGCCGGGAGGAAGCAGGGACAGGACACCTGACCCAAACTGACCAGAGGTATTCCATACCATAGCACGTCATGCCCAGGATGTAACTGAGAGTTACCCGGAGGGGCAAGTGCTCTGTGGGGTTGGAGGAGGTATTTGGTCAGTGCTCAATTGGGGTGGGGTGTCATGAGTTACCTGTCGGTGGTTGGTGAGATGCTGTATTCTCTTCCCCTGTTATTTCCTTTATCATTATTATTATTGGTGGCAGCAGCAGTGATTTGTGTTATACCTTAGTTACTGAACTGTTCTTATCTCAACCTGTGGGAGTTGCATTCTTTTGATTCTCCTCCCCATTCCTCTGGGAGCAGGGGGAGGGCAAGAAAGAGGGGGTTGAGTGAGTGAACGAGCTGCGTGCCTGGGTTTAAACCACGACACACAGGGCTTCAATAGAAATGCTGTAGTAGGAATACTTTTTGCTAAATTCAGGGGGTTTTGGATGATATTTAGGCTTGGGTCTGTTCCCATCATATCCCTTGTGCTCTGAGCTTTGGAGTTTTCCTAGGTCTGACATCTGGCAAGGTTCTGGTGATGTTTAAAAGCTGTCAGTGTTCTTTGAGTTTTGAAAATCAGAGGCATAATGTAGCATCTTGAGGCAAAGGAGCTGTTGCTGCTGAGGCTTCCAGCAGTTTCGTTCTTATGGCTGTTTGTGTAGAGTGCTGTAGGTTTTCCTTTTTTTTTTTCTTTTCTAGATTTTAAGTTCTCTTGTGTTGCTTTGAAACTCCTGTATATATGCTTCCTTCATGGCTTCTTGTCAGAGCATACGATGATTTGATTTGCACATGTATGATTGANTGTGTAGAGTAGGTTTTCCTTTTTTTTTTTTCTTTTCTAGATTTTAAGTTCTCTTGTGTTGCTTTGAAACTCCTGTATATATGCTTCCTTCATGGCTTCTTGTCAGAGCATACGATGATTTGATTTGCACATGTATGATTGACAGCTATGGGTTACCTGCTATTTAATCAGATTCTGACAGGTTTCACTCCGGCGCACTTGCTGCCTTGGGAATCAGCTACATGAGTTATTGGTTGGATTTGCATTTTATGAAGAGAGGGTAGGAAATTTGGGTGGTGGAGATGGAGGGAGGAAGAAATCAGCTCTTGTCAGGCACAGCCTGAAGCTTTTGTTGGGTGGCAGGAATATTCAAGCCTTCTGTCAAGTTTTCCATGCAGCTCTGAACTCGCTGTTGAGTGATGAACTTCTAGGTGTGCAAGAGCTGGTTTATGAACTCTGCACAGAAAGGTAGATCTTCTAAGTTATGTTTTCACTTATGGATTAATCCTTAAGATACAGATCTCATCTAACATGCCTATTGCAGTGACTTCAGTAGGAAATAATGTGATCAGGAAAAAGTACTATGAGTTTTCAGTTAATTCTAACAAAATGTTTTAGTTGTCTCTCTATATGTGGGAACTGAGTATTGGAAATTCCTGAGGATTTCAATATGAATTGTTGGTACTATCCTGAATGAAACCCTGTAAAGGTGAGGTTTGTCTGCTTAAAATTTCCCTGCTCTTCTGTGTAGCGCTCAGTTGTTTTATTTTAAGGGTGAGAGTTAGTCTAAGTTTGCTTGGAGTAGTGAAGTACACAAAGGAAAGAAACAAAACTTCTAACTAGTTAATCTTTTTCTTTCTTCTTCTCAGCAAAACCTGAAGAACTTTATGCTTTCTCCTACAATCCTAAAGTGTCTAAAGAGAGCCGGGAGATTGGATGGAAGCTGATTGATTTAAAAGTAGATTACCAACGTATGGGAATTCCAAATGACTACTGGGAACTAACAGATGTTAATAAAGACTATGAGGTAATTTTTGCCCACAGCAGTCATTTCATGCAATATCTCTTTGTTATTAAGGACATGCAGCAGTCCTGGTGCTGCATAAGTGATCCCTCACGGGGGGGGAATGAGCTCAGTTGGCTCTGATTGAAGCAGCATCTTCTTGATGTGAAGCTCAGGATAAGGATTCTATGGAAGAACAGAACAGAGCTGCAGAGTTACCTTGGCTTGCTTTGATCCCCCTGGCAAAGTACCAGATACTTGTTTTTCTAGAGGAATGGCAAACCATCTGTTACAAAAACTTGAAGTACCCTTTGCTGCTTTTGGCATTTCCAAGCCCTGTCCCACCAGGCTGGTGGCAGATGCGTAGAAGAGAAGTAAGTAGCAGTGGTTTGGCTTAGTGGGGAATGAGGCAGAGTGGGAAGGGACTAGATAGGGAAGGGAAGAACAGTAGCAGAAATCAGTTTTTTCTTGGTTGGTTGGATCTTCTGCTAAATCAGGGCACTCATGCATTTCAGTCCTAACTGGCTGCTGCTTTTGTTTTCTTCTTTCTCCCCTTTCTCCCAGAGTGGATCTAAACCACATAAAATGAAAGCATTTTTCAGCAAGCTTACTCAAGCTCATGCTTCATTTTATTTCCCTTTTTATTTCTCTGATGTTGTGTACTGTTGGAGCTTTCTGTCTAAAAGACAAACAGCTCGGAGGAAGATACCAGTATATTAAGGCCTGAATCACTTCCTCCTGCTCTCTGTTCCCTTCCCCCACAAGCTTCCCTTGCTTCTGTGGTTTGGGTTGAAGAAATACAAGCCTGTGCTGTCATAATCGACTGGTAATTTTAAGTGACTCTATCTTTGGATGCCTGAATTGAGATACAATGTGAGAAGTGCTTTTTCCATTAGCTGATTAGGGCATCTGAATGTGAGCATCTAAAGTATTAATCACTTTGAAGCTTTACTTGCTAGTATGTAACTCTCAAGTGCCAGTGCTTTAGAATTTCCTCAGGGTTTCCAGCTTAAAGTTGTCAAGCCTAAAGTAAAGCCAGACTTGGAGAACAGCCTATCTGTCAAGTACCTGCTGCAAAGACTGTACTTGTTCAAGGAAAAAGGACAAAGCTGGTCTCTGAGGACGCTGGAAGCTCATTTCAAGCTGAATAAGAAGGCACTTTTTAAACATAGTTGTTCTTAATATAGTTTTTTGTGACAAATCAGGAACTTTTCATAAGATTAACGGACATAAAGAACTTCCTCTTAATACATATTGTGTGCAGCGCAGTCCATTTTTTAAGGTTCAGATGCAACATTGATTGTTTTCTTCACCGCACTGCTTTATTTTGCACCTATTCCTGTGCTACTTTTTTAAATGCATCTTAATGGCTTGAAACTTTAGGTGTTAGATACACTACAGCAAACAATCTATTCCTGTTGTTCTTAGATGCTAGATCAGAAACTAAAGATGAGTTTTTTCATGCATTTTGATTTCTAAGCAGTAATACCTGGATTTTCTTTCTTCTCACTTAGGTTTGCAACACGTACCCTCCAGAAATAGTGGTGCCGCGAGCTGCTAGTAAGGCAGTGGTGATTGGGAGCTCACGGTTCAGAAGCAGAGGGCGGATTCCGGTGCTTTCTTACTTGTATAAGGAAAACAATGTTAGTTGCTCACTGTCTGCTGTCTTTGTTGGGGAGTGAGGGTTCCCCTTCTTGTCCATCCCCTTTTAGTGAAAGGAAAAACTGAGGTAATTCTTAGAGCGTATTAACTTCAAGTTTGAGAATTGTGTTTCTCTTATCACCTTTATTACTGGCTTGTTCTGAGTCACAGAATAAGCTGGTTAAGGGCAAGCACTTGAGACACATCCAGAGCTGTGTGAAAAGCACAGACTTTCTAAGCTTCCTGTCTGGAGTGTTTTTTAATCAGCTTTCAGCAATGCTTTGTTGTGTAGGGCTTTTAATCTACTCTTTGCTATATTGAGTGATGTTTTAGCAAGATACATATTAACTCAGCTGGATTTTCTTAGTGTTGAAGAGGAGGAACCACCCTGAAATAAATCCCCACCAGCTCAGAATAAGTAAAGGGTTCTACTGAAGCCCAGAATGTGCATTTTTAAGTTTGCTGTCTCAGCATGCTTTACATGCAGATGTTAGGAAAATGCTGTCACAGTTAAATGATTGTTTTCCTGAGGAAGTGTGCCTTGACTTGGGCAACTGTGTGGAGCTGTGCTGGCAGCTTTTGGAATTTCCCTAAAGGACACTCAGTGCGGTTCTGAGCATGGCACAGTAACAACTGATAAGCAAAGTTGTGGAAATCGATGGTTTGGATAATAGCAACCAAGTAGAAACATGAGACGTGCTAACATTTGGGGTACTGATCATAATGCAGAGCATAGTGGGTTTGAGAGCTCAGCACTGAGTTTGCAACAGAGCTGTTGTTAAGATTCCCAAACTTGTAGCTTGGAGAAATGTTCCAGTAATATTTCTGTCTGTTTATGGAAGTAGGAGGTTTTTAGTGAAACAGAATGGGACATTTCAACCCAACAAACTGCGTTCTTTGGGACAGTGCAGCAGAGACCATGTGGAAGCAGGCAAAGATGAGGTGTTGTGTGTTGCAGGCTGCCATCTGCCGCTGTAGCCAGCCCCTGTCTGGGTTCAGTGCACGCTGTCTGGAGGATGAACAGATGCTGCAGGCCATCAGAGAAGCCAACCCTGGGAGCCCCTTCATGTATGTTGTAGACACAAGGCCAAAGGTATCTTCATGGGGTTTGTGGCTACTTGTAAAGCTTGTGACTGAAGTAGTAATGCTGTTTCCAGTTCATTCTTTCATAACTCTTACACTGCATTAAGTTAAATTGTAGCAGTCCTGAATCAGGAATTCAGAATCAGGCTCCTGGTTCAGTGCCTTAATGTGATGGATGCTTATGCATAATAAGCCAGCAACATTAAGTGCTGTTAGGAATGTTGGCATATTCTGGGCTGAGGTGAGATTTGTGTGAAGCAAGTGGCAGCTTTGAGCAGCTGAGACAGTGAAGCGTTTTCCTGCAGAGAGCTGGTCCTTAATACATTGAGTTGGAGAGAAGCCTTTAGGATTCAGACCCACCAGGCTGAAGTGCTTTTGTCAGTAGACCTGGGAAGGAGTGGGGCTGCCTAGAGATTGATAACAATGGAGAAAAGCAATTTCTCCTCTTTTTTTGCTTTTGTAGAAACACTTGTGTTCTCATGATGTGCAGCTTGGAGTTCAATACAGTTCAGCTCTTTTGATCCATAGCCACTATCTGGGGCTAAAACTTCTTTGCTGAGGTGTCTGTGTAAGAGGATATTGAAGAAAGATTAGATCTGTAGTGACTCTCTTGAGGGACTGAATTCAGAAACCAGCTCAAATGATGCCTGTAATCATTGGGAGGCAAATTAGAACAGGAGGATTTTCATAGTACACAATTATTTAAACACAGAGATTTAAAAGTGTTCTGATTATCTTAAAATGGAGCTTTCTGAGAACCTGCTTCACTGTTCACACATTGCAGTTGTCTGATAGAAACTATACATGTAGTTAAACTATGGCATGAGCAAGAAGGGAAAAGGTCTTCCTGGGAAGATGGCAAATGTTTCACCTGGTGGTCTGAGATGTATTTTGGGTTTTTGTAGTGTGACATTTCCTAGAGAGAACCTGGTCTGTAATTATATGGGTATTTATAGCAATAACTGCATGATGTTTTAGTTCAGACACCTTCCAGTATCATGGATGTTCTGCTGACATCTATCATTGATGGCACTTTTGTTCTAAAGTATTTGAAGAAGGGAGGAATTATAATTGGTCACATTTCTCCTTCTAACACAGTGTGTCTTGTGTGGTAGAACTGACCCACAATGGTTGTTTAGTTATTCTGGAGATGTTTATACCATATCTGACTCTTTCTTCTCTCTGAATTCAAATCACTCCTTCCCAAATAAATATATGGGGGGTTGAAGTGCTCCTTTGGGTTTTTTTGGTCCCCACTAAAGATTTCCTGGTAGCTCTTAGACTGGCTTGGGGTAACTGTTAGAGCAGCTGGCTTCTTTTCGGCTGCTTTTCTGCAGTTCCAGTTGGTTGCTATATTCTGTCTGCTCAACTTGACTGTATTTATGTTTCCCTCAGGTGGCTTTATTTCATCTGTGCATGTCAGTGAAAAGCTTTGGAATTCTCTTACTATTTCTGTATCACCGTGTATTTATGTTACTCATACAAATGGCTTTCCTAGTTTTGCTTTCCTATGCTTCTGTCTGAATCTTTCGCATAGCTTCACGCTTAAGGCAGACACAATGTCTCTCTGCCTGTTTTGATGACAGCAGTATTGTGAAACTGAGCATGGCTTTCATGCTGGCCACCCTAAAAAGTCCTGTCCTGGGTCTTATTGAGTCTCTGCATATGAATGATGGACTGGAGACAGTGGCATGGTTTTAGTGAAACAGTTGGAAATAGTGTCTGGGAGGTGGGAAGTGCAACTGAGGAATGACTTTGTTCAGTGTATTTTCTGAGAGCTCTAGAAAGAAGGACTTGCAAACCAGACTTGTTTATTTGTGCATATTGTTTGCTGGAGTTTTCTCTTCTGTTCGTGTTCCCTTGCCTGTGACAGTTGAATGCCATGGCCAACCGAGCTGCAGGGAAAGGCTATGAGAACGAGGATAACTATGATAACATTCGCTTTAAATTTATCGGCATAGAAAACATCCATGTGATGAGGAGCAGCTTGCAGAAACTGCTGGAAGGTGCGTGCAGGCCATGAGACTGGCCACTCTTCTTTACCCCTGGTCCAGAGAATGTGAGTTTCCTATATGTGCCAAATTAAAAGGCTGGAGAAATACTCCATTGTACTGTTATTTTGTGAGTTATTGCAAGGAAATGGACATAGGTTGTTGAAGCAATGACTTTCTGGGCATTTGGAAAGTTTGGAGCAGGTCAGTATTAAACGGTATTTCTGATTTGAAATTTTGGCCTGATCTTCCAAAGATTTTAATCCCCCTACATACATAGTTCTTTTTGATGTATTTATGATTCCTTTAACAGAACTTGTCTTCAATACATCTTAATGATTAAAGACATGTTTTAGTACATTAAAATTGATACTAAAATGCAGAGTTGCTCAGGCAATTAAGCTGCTCTGTGAGACTCTGAACTTAGCGGGGTAAAAATGTGAAGCAGCACGGAAGAAATGCTGACCTGAGCTGTTGCAGACCAAGAAGTGAATCAGGCCTCTATTTTCAGTGATGTAGTTTTGGAGAGGTTCCATCAAAGGTAAATGCACAGCTTGGATCACACAAGTCTGCTCTGTTTGCTGCTTTCCAGCACTGCTCCTGTCCTTGTGCAGAGGGGATGCTGCAAATCATTCTGCTTGGTCCCTGTGATTAGTTCTAATACAAGTGCTGTCATTCAGAGTACAAGTGTAATATTTTAGTGAGCAGCATAATGGTCATCTTGCCTCACAGTAGTTGAATAATTGATGCTACCAATTGCCAGGTGGCACTGCAGGACCTGCGGTGACCTTGGAGAAAAATGAGGCTGTTCACACAGCCGAGAGATTGTCCTGATGACAAGTGCAAGTCCTCAATTGCCTGTCCTGGCAGATTTATTTGTGGTGGAAGAAGACGAGAATAAATACTTCTTTACCCCTGTATTCTTCTCAGTGACAAAAACTTTACTGATGCTTACAGGCTATTGGGCTGCATTACTAGAAGTATTTTCTTTGCTGGGTTTCAATATAGCATCTGATTTGCCTTCAAGGTTTAACCTGTTATTTCTCTCTCTAAGTCAAAACTCTCCTTTCTTCAGGTCTGTCTTTGGTCACTGCATGTTAGTGGTGGTTAGATGTGTGTGTGAAGGTGACTTACAGTGAATAAACAGCACTAACCACTTTCTTTTGTAGGAAGAACCTCAACTGAAAAAATGAGTTACCATTTAAAAAGAGAGGAGGACGAGGAGGATATTTTTGGATCCTCAGGTTCTCTCATAGCTGAAAATTGCTGGTTTGTGTATTTAAGTATGGAGCCAGTGGTTTGTGTGTCCTTCAGACAGGATGTTGCTGACAGTGTGGAAATGTGAGCTTTTGGGATCTCTCAAGCTCTGGTGCTGTGAAGAGATAATGAGGAGGTGGGAAAAAGAAAAAGATGTTGTTAATGGAATGTCTGCTAATTTCTTTGTTTGTGTTCTCAGTGTGTGAGATGAAGTCCCCCTCCATGAGTGATTTCCTCACTGGCCTGGAGAACTCGGGTTGGTTACGGCACATTAAGGCTGTGATGGATGCAGGTGTCTTTCTTGCCAAGGTAAAACTGTACTCCAACCTGAGGTGAATTAAATATGTATTTGTCTGTTAGGGACTGCTCAAAGGCTGGAAGATCTCTCTGGAGAGAAGATGGGAACACATTTTTGGTCAGGTTGGCCTCAGTTCTCAAAACCAAGCCTGGAGTTGGAGGACATCAGCAGATCATCCAGCTGACTCTCCCCTAGCCACTTCCTGTGCCTAAACTAAATGCCATAGGGGCTGGGACATTGTCCTGTGCACTGCATTGCTTCTGCTTGTTGCAGTTGTCTAGGCTTTATCAGAACTCCTTTGAAACAAAGTCACAGTATGAGTAAGTGACCTTTCTAAATGTCTCTAACATGGAATTACCAGTGCAAACAACTCATAACCTTGTGCTCATTAGTTACTGAACTGCTCTGAACTGCTTTAAATGAGGGATTGTTTAGAGCAGGTTATTTTCCTCTGGTGCTGTGCAACGTGGGCACTGCTAATTTTGATTATTCAACAGAGTCCTCATTTCTTCAGAGCAAGCCAGGCAGAAAGAGAAAAGTCACTGAGACATGTGGCTCTTCAGTGATAGTGGAGGGCTTGCAGGCAGCACATGGCGAGAATAGGGACCTTCTGTACATGTTGTCTTTTCTCTCTTCAAGTTTTCCTGTGTAGCCAGCAAGAAACTATATAGTGTTTCTCTTCTATCACCAACACAAGGTGATCCATATGGGAGGAAGTTGGGATAAGCTCTTATAATTTTTCTCAAAGTCCCTTGTCCCCATGTAGCCAGTTATTCTTTACTTACCCACCAATTTTTTTCCTCAGAGGAGGGAACTGAAATTTCTTGGCCTTTCAGAAAACTGAGCATTTTGAGATCAGAGGGTCTTCGTTTCTTGATGGCCTATGTTTCCTACAAGGCACACCATGGCATTGTATTCTGGTTGGGGTTTCCTGTGGGCTGATGGTGATGTTCCCAGAACTGATGCTTTTCCATGGTCTGGAGGGGAAATGACAAATTTTCCTCTTGGGTCTCAGGCCAGTCAGGTAGATGCAGCTGAAGGAACAGCGCATTTAATGACAAGTAGCACACCGAGAAAGGTGCTCAACTTTTGTGTGTGGTGTCTCTTGACAGGCTGTAAAGGATGAGAAAGCCAGTGTGCTGGTGCACTGCTCGGACGGGTGGGACCGCACGGCGCAGGTCTGTTCCCTGGCCAGCCTCCTCTTGGATCCCTTCTACAGGACTTTTAAAGGCTTCATGGTAAGAACACAAACATTGGAATTTCAAAACCAAAAAGTGCTTCCTGGGTTTGTAAACAAGCCATAATTGAATGTTTTGGGCCATTTCCTGGAACAAACAGTAGGTGACCTATATAAAAGCAGCTTTGATTCTATAAACAAGCTTTAATTGCTCTGAACAGCATGGGGACAAAACACACTTGATCTACAGTTCCCAAATCTTTGTTTCCTTGAATGTCCATGGCAGAGCCACTAATGAGATTTCAGCAAGGGATAAGTGAGCAAAGGATGCAACTCTGGCAACAATCCACAAAAAAGTGGTGAAGCAGCTTGTCATTTAAGACTGAGTGAATGGCCTCTTACCTCCTGAGATTTAAAGCTGTCTGAGCTCATTCTTGTGCACAGGGCAGCACATAACCTGTGTGTCAGCTAAAATCTGTGCCTTGTTGAAGACTTTTTATAAAGCCATTACACATCAATTTGACCATTTGCTTCTGCTGTAGGCTTCTTATTTGAAACTGGCACTGTATGTACAGAGCAATATGTGACATTATCCTTCCGTTCCTCTGTGGTTAAATACCTGAAAGGCTGTTGCTCTTTCTCAGCAGAGTTCCTTAAAAGAAACCCTGAAAGCAGAGCAGTGCAAGTTCTGCCTTCTGTCTGTGAGTTGCACTGCTGGGATTGTTTCCTTGCATTCCATGCTTTCATTACTAATTATTGTTGTGGGTCTGGATTATACTGCAGTCTTTTAACAGTTAAAATGACATTAGAGTGTGAAACATCTGCCTGGGCTTTGGCTGCACTCTGGCCAATTCTGTATGAACTAAGAAGTGTGCTTTTGCTTAGAAGAAGGAGCAGTAACTAAACTAAACTAATGCTTGTCTGTCCTCTGAGCAAATGGTTTCTATGCACAAATCCCAGGAGAGTGCTTGTTCCTCAATAAATACAACAGAAGTGTAAGGAATGGGAAATTTGAAACATAATATTACTTCAAAGACCTCTGTTGGGAATTTCTTCTTCTTTGTTCTTTGAGTTTCTGGGTGATGGTATCAGGAATTAATCTTTATATCTGACCCTGCAAGGCAAGTAATAATGGATTCAGTATCAGGCATGTGTTTCGTTATGAGACATGTTTAAGGAAAATACTGCTTCGTCGTTGTCTTCTTACACATAGCACAGGCATTCTGTTTAAAATAGAACTATATTCTGATTTCATCCTGAGCTGCTCAGTACACAGCTATATTTCTTACACTCCTATTTGTGTGTTAAAGATACATTATATTCCAGTTGATTTATTTTGCTGAATATCACTACATTCTGTGTTAATAGTACATAGTGATTATGTTAATGTATTAACACAAACTAATATAAAGCTATTAATTCTTTTTAGTTCAGTGTGGTTATATATTATTATAACAACATAGAAACCCCTTCAAAATAGTACTAGACTTTCTCGAAATAACTTGTGATTTCAATAGTGATATAGTGCTGATAACTGGTTAACCCTAATCTATAAACCACTATTAATGTTTTCACTGGCCTCGCATACCAGGAGGGTCAGCATGGTTGTAAGCTCTGTAGATGTTAGCATCAAAGTCTTCCTTTTGCTTTTTCTAAACAAAGTAATGCTCTTTTACTCATCTCTGTTTTGAAACTGAAGGTCCTGATAGAGAAGGAATGGATTGCAATGGGCCACAAGTTTTCACACAGGTAAGAGCAGCACATTATGGGTGCAGTGGCTTGACAGGGAAGCTAATCCGGTGTTTTCAGGTTCATGAGAAATGTTAATGAAAATACAGGGCAGAGGAGAAAAGATATGGAAAATACTGGAGTTGGTGACATAAAGCCAGTGTCTGCTGGGGTTATTTCATCAGTGCTTTGTTTTACTATTAACTTCACAAAATCAAGCAGTCTTGAACAAATTGTTTGAGTTCTGAGTGGTTTCCTACCTGTAAAATCACACTTACATTACATGAGGAGTGCTGATGTTCTGGCAAGACATGTTGATTCTTCTGCAGTCACTTCCTGGAAGAAAATCTCACCTCATATTTGTTCAGGACTTGAACTTTTACCAAGTTCAAGGCATAAACTTGAGCCCAGTATAGTATTAAAAACCCATTTGACTTGCCATCCAAATACAGATTCCTGTAATTGCCTGCATGTAGTAGGGTTATTACCTTGATGTTATATTTACCACATCATATGCAAACATCATGGCATAGGCTCAGGGGTTCCTGATTCACAAATACTTCTTGTGATGCTTGCAGCAATGTTACATGGACTCTTCCATGGCTAATTTGACTTTAGAGAAAGGGGCATGGCACAAATCTCATCACTCCTAAGAGTTATCCTTGGGACACAAGTAATGAGGGTGGCACTCTTGAATGTGCACTTACTATAAGGAAAAACACACGGGTTTTTTTTCTGTCTCTGCAGAATAGTTTCTTATTCTAGTAGTGAAGAAAACTTCCCAGTGGTTTAATAGTGAGGGAATTGTTTTTTGTTGGGTGACACAGGATTTACTCTGGTTTATTTGCATCTCTCTAGATGTGGCCATTTGGATGGTGACCCCAAAGAAGTCTCCCCTGTCTTCACCCAGTTCATTGAATGTGTGTGGCAGCTCATGCAGCAGTTCCCGTGCTCTTTTGAGTTCAGTGAACGTTTCCTTCTTGAAATCCATGACCATGTCTACTCCTGCCAGTTTGGCAACTTCCTTGGGAACTGCCATAAGGAGCGTGAGGATCTGAAGTGAGTTGGCAGATTGGCAATTTAGAAAGCCAGCAGTTTAGAAGTCTCTTTAAAAGTCAGGAAAAGGGCAGGTTGTGTGTTTGTGCTTTTAATGTAATTGTGGATTGGTTAAGGGTAACGTTGTCTTGAAGGATGCTTTTGTTCTGGGGTGTGAAAACAATTTATAGATGAATTATAGTCCTGAAGACAGATGTTTTAATTTGGGCCAAAGTATTAACTTGCAGATACCCCTTTTGACTGGATCGAATCCATTTGAAATGATTATGTATTCCTCAGTGATACATCTTGTGCTTATGAAATGAATCAGATACTGTGCAAAAATAATTCTTAATTCCCTTGATGTGATTCTGCTCAGCTCAGCCAGAGTTATTTATCCCTTTAACTTCATTCATTCTTTTATTGATAAGCTGTTATTTGTAATTGACAGAATCTTTGAGAAGACCCATTCTCTGTGGCCTTTCCTCTTACAGAAGAAACAGGAATTGAGAAATCCCTTGTACAAAGGATTTACAGCTTACAAAGAGCTTCAACCTAACACACTACCTTTCAGTTTCCAGTAAGTTCCTTATGTAAGGAGGGAAGAGGGGCATTTCTTTCATTGTAACATAGATTGGGAGTTCAGGTTTTATAAAGTCACTGATGCACATGGTTTGTTCTACCTTTCCCCTCCATTCCTCATCCATAAACTGGGAATAATAGTGCACAGGTAACTGCTAAGTAAGTGCAGGTAATGTAACGTAAAATAAGATTTTGGTGTTGAGAAAAAGGGTGAGGAAAGGCAAAGAAAAGAACTTCAGATGTAGATAGACCCCACACACCCCCTGGCTGCTTGCTCTGCCACATTTACATGGTATAGGGGTTGGCAGTTGTTAAAGTTCCTCCTTTCCTCACTTTTTATATACATATATATATATATGTGTGTGTATATTAAGGAAGGCCTTTAAACAGGAGTTTCAATGCCCATCATTCCCAGGCTGACACAGTCAGGTAAGGGATTTGTTGTTGCTGTGTCTCTCTGCTTGCTCAGGGTGTTAGAGCTGGAGNGGTATAGGGGTTGGCAGTTGTTACGAGTTCCTCCTTTCCTCACTTTTTATATATATATATATGTGTGTATATTAAGGAAGGCCTTTAAACAGGAGTTTCAATGCCCATCATTCCCAGGCTGACACAGTCAGGTAAGGGATTTGTTGTTGCTGTGTCTCTCTGCTTGCTCAGGGTGTTAGAGCTGGAGTGGTTAGTGCTGCTTTGTTTCTGCCTCACTCCTGGTCCCTGCTGAGGGAGGGAGGGAGGGATGTAAATGTGTTTTTAAATGCTGTGTGTGGTTACTAGCAGGCAAAGGGCTTTAATAACAGCAGAGCAAATTGAAGGCTTGAGGGTGAGCTCTCAAGCCTCCAGTAAGTCTGCTATTGGGAAAAGCGTGTTTTCATCTTAATGCTAATACCTGCTGCCAGCACANTTTAATAACAGCAGAGCAAATTGAAGGCTTGAGGGTGAGCTCTCAAGCCTCCAGTAAGTCTGCTATTGGGAAAAGCGTGTTTTCATCTTAATGCTAATACCTGCTGCCAGCACATGTGGATCATAACCTCATAATACTTAAATCCTTAAAAGTATTTTTAAACTAAAAGTATTTACCCACTGATGCTGAATTTTCTAATCCAAGGCTGTGGCAGGTTTTTAGAATTTTACTAATCTTAATAGGTTGGTAATTTGTTTCCTAAACAGCATCTAGTTTGTTTGTTGGCCAGTAGTGTCCAAATAACCATTTGATTCCCTTTCCTTGCCCTGTCCTTGAGGTTTTGGTGTGAAATGTATAATCGCTTTGACAAAGGAATGCATCCAAAACAGTGTGTGCTGGATTATCTGCTAAACTGCATGAGCCAGAAGATGGAACTGGAGGACAATGCATCTGAACTGGAAAATGTGAGTCCTGAATCTTAATAACACTTTACATCACCCAGTGGTTTTGGCAGGTATACCTGGGGCTGGAGATTATCACTGAACAATTGCTTCAACAAGCTGGGCAGAGCCAGGCAAAATGAGGGGTCGAATGCCATTGCTGCAGGCAATAGGTTTGATTTACACAAAATTCTCATCTGCTAGGTAGAAGCTGTGGTAGGTCAGGTTCTGTTGCAGGTTCCTGATGTTCTAATTCTCTAAATGGAGCAGTTTTAAAAAGAACATCTGGGTTTCAACTCTACTCACATCAAACTTCAAGGAGAGAAGAAAAGAATGGGCCTGATTTTCCCCACGTAAATAATATGAATATACAGAAATGTTCTTGTTTGCAGCTCATCCCCTCATTTTTCTTTCCTGCCTTCGTAGTCACAAGACACAGGTATTAAACAGTGGAGTTACTTAAGTTGGCTTTCATGAAATAGCCAAAACATAACTGCATGGTGTGGGCTGAATTAGCCTCTGAAAGTGGCTACCTCAGATTTGAAGTGTTCTGCTAAAGTAGAGTTGGGGAATCTTGCACATTTACTACTTGTGTTCTGTGGTACTGGGGGGCAGAGATCTTGTGACCAGAATAACCAATGTCTTTCCTTCAACCCAGAGCAATAAACAACCACACGCTTCACGGTGTGGTCAGCTCTGATGAGGTTCTCCAGGAAGCTGTATTTGTCTGTCTGAAAATGCAGCTCTCTACTTGGCAGTGCAAGTCAGAAAAGAAAACCAAAAATAGTCTGGTCAGTTTAAGCCCTGCGCTTTTGCTGAGGGCAAGAAAGAAGAGGGGCTCTTGTTATTTTGGTATTTGTCCTCTGGAGCCACCACTGCACATAATGAGCCCTGCTCCCTGGGAAGGAGAGCAGAAATCTTCTGGTTTCCTTTGTTTCCATGCACAACCTCTGCTTGTCCTTCATCAAGCTGCCTCTATCTTGACTCACAAGGGTTTTTCTATCTTATCTCCACGTCATCTTGCTGAGAAGGGGAGTGATAAGAGTGGCTTGGCCGGGTGCATGGAACCCAGCCAGGGTCAACCCTTCACAGTCCTCTACAGCTGCCTGCAAGGGGAAGTGTAGCTTTTTATGCTAAAAGGCTCTGTCCACAATATCCTTACTATGTGTATTTAAAAAAACCCAAATACACCACAAACCAACCAAAAAAGCCCTAAAAATACATTAGTGAGAGAGTCACCTAAAAATACAGCAATGAGAAGAACTATCTGTGTCCTTTGGTAGGTTAATGTGAGTGCTGAAAACTTCAATTTTATTAATTTAACAATGACTGGATACAAACGTGTAAAGGATCTATGCTTGTGTACTTGAGTGCTTGATTGCAGAGCTGAAGAAGAGGCACTGGCACAGGACTGTTCTGTTGGCAGCTGATTTTTGTATATCTCTGGCATCTGGGAATAGCAACTTCCATGAATTTCTTTTTTCGTGTCATTTTATCTGTGTAGAAACTTCCTTTCCTCGATGGTCCTTTGCCCAGTGAAGGCTCCTCCTTATCTAAAGTAGGACATACTACTTCAAAAACACCGATGGTCAACACTCCTCAGGGTTATGAAGGCGAACCACCTCCTGTGCTGAGCAACGGTGCCTTGATGGGGGATGTAGATGTTCCATCAGGTGTGAACCAAAAGCACAAAGAGAACCTGTCTCATCACCGGGACCTCCAGGATCTGAGTGACACCCCTCATGTGTTGGACTCTGAAGTGAAGGGTGGAAAACCTCAGCACCACTGATGAGCTCTGAGAACTGATTTCGATGTACAAGGTGCTTGTGGTGGTGAGGCCTGAGGGGGGAGGTGCAGACCCCCTACCCATGGATAGCTGAGTATGAGTGGTGTGTTGGCAGGGAGCTGTGCTCGCTGTAGGGCATGCAGGCTGCATTTGGTTTGGTTCCCATCGTTTTGCAGCTGAAATGAAGGTGATGTGTACAGAGCCCAGGAGGCTGCCTTGAGTTCGTGCAAACATTATTGCTTACTGGGAACACAACGTGTTTAAGGTTCATGACTGCTGCCAGTACTTGGTGTTTCAAGCTGAAAGAAATCTTGGCCAATTTACATGGGGCTTAGGAATTGTGTGGTGTTTACAACTGGAGTCGGAAACATACAACCCAGTTACTCTCAGTGATGGTGCAAGGTCATCTTAAAATGATAAAAATGTCAGTTCCTCTTAAAATAATAACATTTCCCCTCCTCCTTTTCTTAGCTGTAAATGAATCTGCATGGACCCTCACCCTGTGGCAGAACTGATTCATTTTTTGTTTCCTATGCATATTTGTTAAACAAAACCAAACCCCCCTGTGCCTTTCTATGGAGACCTTTTCATGTGTACCCATGCAATGTTCTCTTTTTATTACTGCAGTGTAGAGTGTAGGATTTGGTTGTCTTTGTAGGCAGTATTTTTAAACCAGTTTTTTTACCTGCTCTGGGTTCTCCAGGATCTTTGCTGATCCCCTGAGTACTGTAGCTTCCTTCTAAGCTGACCTTTCAAAGGGTAAGGACCATATTTACTGACTGTGAGAGGGCAGCAAGGCACAAAGCCTGTGCAACCTGTGGCTTGCTGGCAGAGGGATGACACATGAGAAGAGATGGGGAAAAACTGTATGGATTTTATTATCTCTTGGTTTATGATCTTGGTTAAATTGAAGCAAGATTGAAGCTGGAGTTGATGTGCTCTCCTTATGTCCATTGACAAGGCAGTAGTTGCAGATCAGGGGCGTTCTGCTACTGAAATGGGGTCTCAAATGATTATTTTACATCATATGCTGAGTGATCATAGTGCAGGTTGTCTTGGATGTTAAAATTACATGAACCTTAGAGATGTTTTGTCTGTAGTGTCTCATGGCAATGAACTTTGTGCTTCTGTGGAGCTGGTGACAAAACCTGACTTGAGACACGTCCTGTTAGTGAAACACAGAGTGGATGTCTTGGCTTGTGGCTGTGGCTCCAGCTTGGGCTCACTCTGGCTGTTAGCACTGCTTGATTTCCTTAGACTGCAGGAATCTCAGCTGGAGACACCAGTTCAAAGTTGGGGTTCAAAACAGAAACTTATATTCCATTTATCCATAAGTCTTGTGGAGAAAGAGGGCCTTGTCCTGTAGGAAAATGGTTGGTCAGGAAAGCTGTTCCCTAGTATTTGTTCTAAGCAAGCTTCTAAAGATGTGCTTAACTGAACAGAGTTTCTTCATGCAGCTTCACTTGAGATGCTTTGCAGCTTTCTTCTGGATATTGATGCTTCAGTTAGATGCTACCATTAGGTCTTAAAACCAGGGGGTTTATGAAATTTTGAAAGGAGCTATAAACATTGTCTAAGTTAACCCCCCCAATCTGCAGGGAAAAGCAGAAACATTCCACTATAACAGCAGAAAATGCAATAGCCATTGTTCATGTGCTCACATATGGTGAAATGACCAGGTTAGCTTCAATGTTCAAGTAGAGAGCTAAAAAAACAAAACTCCCCTGAGTGTCTCACTTTGGGTAAGAAAACAGATCTTTTAAATATATCAATAGACGCCAGGAGAAAGGGCACTACCTGAAAACAGAGTTTTCAATGCTTAGAATGGCAAAGAGAAACTGGTTTTTAATATGCATGTTTGTCAATTTTAAAGCAAGTAATGTAGTTGTTTTCAAGGTAGAATTACAGTGCATGAGCCATTTAAAAACAAAGCACAAGCAGGTCTGGTTCAGGATTTCACTGATGTTTGGAATTTGTGGTGTGGCTGCATATCAAGAATAGTGCATCATGCAACAAGGATGTATCTGTTTTGAAGGGTGCACATTTCTGAATGCATCTTTTCTTTATCTCAAGATGAGCATGTGCTCTTGAGTCTCTTTGCTCCTAAAAAGAGATCTGTGAAGCTCCTAACACCAAGTTACTCTACCAGTCTTTTAAGTTTGCCATATCGATGTACTCCTCAAATGAGGACATTGTATCCCAAGCGTTAATCCAGCTGTTCCTGTTACCAGGGCTGGGAATCTGTTGTGATTTCCACTGGAGGGTACTGGAGAGATCATTTCCCTTTGCTTCTTGGAAGTGTAAAAGCTCCATTTGGAGCACTTTGGTTTGGAGCCTGTTTTGCATGCATCAGCCCTGTCTTTCTAGGTGGTAGAAGAGTAGTGGATGGTGTTTGTAGCCTCTGAAATAGAGAGCTCTGAAATGGTAAACAGGACCAAGACTGGCACTTTTCAGGACCAGTTATTCTGGATGTCATCAGTCTTGTAACATGTTCTCTACTGAAAATGAAGAGATGCAGGCCTGCAGTGAATTTGGCTGCTGAAGGATTTGGACACACCACTGGTTAATCGTTGTAGAAGAGCATTTTGCAGAAGCTTTCTGTACATGTTTACACATTGCCTTGAGTTCTGAATTACCATGTGTTACCTTGGAGAAAGTATAATCATCTTTGCTTATTCCTGAAACATGATGCTGACATCACAAATCCTTCTTGACGACAAGATTACTACAGGTGCATAGAACTGTGAAAGATCACTCCATGTACTGAAAGTATTAGTAAGCTCTTAGTAATCTTGCTGCTTTTGACTTTAGTAACGAAACAATGAATGACTTTATACTTTAAAATGCAAGACCTAGCCAAAATAAAAGGGTAATGGTCTGTCTTTTTAAACTTCTTGGATTTAATGTATTAAAAACCATTCCTGCTGGTGCTGTAGATGTATGCAGCTGGAAAAGATTCCAGTGTTCCCTGGCTTTCCATGAGCTTATTTCTTTGCAAACCAACTACCTGGAAGCTTTTTAGTTTTGACAGTAACTCTTGGGTGTTTCAAGGCCAAAAATGAGAAGCTGTTTCAAGTGCTGCAGCACATCCTCAGGTCTCTGCTCAGCTAGATTCCTTCCCAGAGCCTTGCCAGAACCCCATGTTCGCTCCCCATGGAGCATCCTGCTACTGGTGGCAACTGACTTCATTGTATGTGCCCTAAAAGTGTTAAAGGTAATGTAAATCTGTTCCATAGGAATCTTCTTGGCAAGCACTGTGTAGGTGAAAAGTTCCTGTAGCTTGTTTGTTCTAGTGGAGAATCCACGAAGCTTTTTACATGGAGCTGTTGAGTGAACAATGCAATTTGCTGCTTTCCATTTGGATTCCAAGAACTGGGAAGGAGGAGGGATCCTGTTTGCTCTGTTTGTGTAAAACTTGTCCTTCTCTGAAGCACCTCTTGCTTTACCAAGGTACCCCGTGGCATCACAGTGTCATGCTCTACCTTGCACTTCTCTTGCTACTTATAGTTAAAGCACTGCAATGGGCAAGTGCCTACAATACTCTGTGTTAAAGCTACTACTTGGAAGTAGAAGAGGGGCTCGTATATCTTCATTTCTTGTTTGAAATGTCTTAATGTGAACTTCATAACACTGGGTTTATAAATTGCTTTTTGTTCTGCAGTTGGTGCCTGTGGTAGGGAAAATCCAGTTGGTGCTGTTTGGTTTACAGGAGGAAGAAAGGGAATGATTGGTTTGCCTGTGGAGTTGTAGTTAGTTGGTCCTTTTTCATGGGAGAGAAAAAGCAGTTTGTTAAGGCCTGGAGGTGTAATACACTTGTGGCTGTGTGTCCTGTTCCTGCTCTTAGTGAATGCCTTTCATTTGAGTACTTAGAAGAGGAATCCACCATGTGGGTGCTGCTACCCTGTGAGGATGGGGAAGAAGGCCTCCTCCTGGGTACCTGCTGAGCTTCAGTGAGCTCCTCAGGTCCTGGTGAGGGCTCTGCTGGGAACTGAAGGTGCACAAAGCTTCAAGAGATCTACACTTCAAGTTAGTCTTTGCTGGGTTACAGCTGGAAATCTGAAGTGACCCGTGCCTGGTGGTGTGTTAGGCTTGGTGAGCATTGGGAGGGAGCACCCTGCCATCTACCAGAGCTGTAACACCTGCAGGGGGAGGCATTTAAAAGGGCTCTTGTGCCAGATGCTGTTTTAGTTCACTTGTGGCAAAACTGGTCTTTGGGTAGCTCCAGTGCCTGATGTTGTGCTCCCAAAGGGGTCAGTTGACACTGCATAGTGATGGATATTCATGATGGATATTCATGAATTCAAAAGGTGGCTGCTGCTTTGCTCCCCTTCCCTTCCCTTCCCTTCCCT
>NDXB01014792.1:0-23185 GCA_002631895.1 Agapornis roseicollis
GATGAAGATTGTTGGAAGAAGTCAAGGACCCTCGGAGACCCCTACCACAATTCTGTACGCATGTGGGGAGCTTTCTGGAAAATGATGTGATCCGTACGTAGCCTCATGAATATGCATGTATGTCCAGGGACTATATAAGGATGGCTTGTGTGGCAATACGGGGGCACACGTTAGGAGGAGTTATCCCCCGTGTCTCCCGGCGCCGCAATAAAGTCTTNGCTTTCTGGAAAATGATGTGATCCATACGTAGCCTCATGAATATGCATGTATGTCCAGGGACTATATAAGGATGGCTTGTGTGGCAATACGGGGACACACGTTAGGAGGAGTTATCCCCCGTGTCTCCCGGCGCCGCAATAAAGAATACCTGCTTGTCAGCTCACAAACTTTGTTGGCAAGTTTGTTCCTGGAGTTTTCTCCGAATCAAGACAAATAATGTTTTCTACCCTAGACCACACAATTGTCCTCACACTTTCCTTAGTTTGACCAAAAGCTTCCTAACTAAAAAGAACTACCTTCACTTTTTTTTATTCATAGTACCTTTGCCTTTATCATCAACCAGTTGTCTTTGAATTCCACTAATTTTTAACATCTTTTGACCAACTTAAACTTCATAATTCTCTTATTAACTTTGAATTATAAGAACTGAGACAATCTGTTCAGGTTTTTTCTATAGAAGAGCTGACCGCCTTCATTTGTATTTTGGACAAATGTTGCTAAATGCTTCCTCTCAAAAATAAACCATATAGGCAATCTGATCTAATTAACAACTTTATATTAGCACTAAATCAGTCCAAGCTGGCCTACAGAAAATAAAGAATCCCTGAATCACAAAATGACTTGGGTTAGAAGGGACCTCTAGAGCTTCCCTAGTCTTACCTCCTGCTTAAAAGTAGATAGACTAGATCAGGTTGCTCAGAGCCATTTGCAGTCAAGCTTTGAGTGTCTACAAGAATCTTTTACTGATCATGGCCATGGGATCTGTGAGATGTCCTATTCACTGGATCTCAAATAAAAACACTGTTATTTGCTAAAAGAAAAAAACAAACAAACAAACAAAAAAACAAACCACAAAACCCCCACAAAACTACAGGAAAAAACCCCATATACATGCAGACATTTAGAGAATGCTAAGACAAAGCTCTGTTAAGGTGTCTGCCTGAACGTGACAAAACCATACATATATATCACACATATCATGTGTGTGTGTATATATATATATATGTATATGTAAAAATTTAAGATAGAATTCGGTGCTGGACATGAGGAAGCAAAAATGGAACCAGTGCTACTCTGCATCTGAAACGTATTTTCCAAATTCAACAGAGTTAAAGCATATTTGCCCCTGAAACCACTCCCTTTATGAGCCTGCACCAGAGCCATGAATTTCTCTCCCTTGTGCTGCATTAAGTATGGGCTTTTTAATGATCTATCATTTTTAAAGTCTTCATTTACCTTTCATTAAACATTACAAAATGTATCTCATCAGAAAGCATTGTTTTTTATGGCAACATTTCAAGCTCAGTAACTCAGGAGTCTTTATTCTACATCTATGATCTCCTTTTTCTTTTAATGAACTATTTTTATAGTGCAAGTGCATAAACAAATAAGAAAGTGAGTGAGTAAATATGCTTAACGTGCTTTCATAGGAACAAGCTTAATTAACATCCAGCTTTCATGAGGAGCAGTTTAAAATCTGTATAACTGTTTTATTTGCAGATGTTATAGGACAATTTATTTGCAGAAGCTCTAGGACAATTAGCAAGACCTTGGTTCTGGAAAGCTAGTTTGAGACCTATTGCATTAGTTTGAAATTGAACCTTCCATCAAATACTTCTTCCATGCAGCTGTTCAAGGGAACATTCATCAAAGTCTTAACAGGAAGAGAACCATAGCTATAGAACTCAAGTCAGAAGATGAGTGGTTCACTAGACAGTTTTAGCTGACCCTTGGGAGTTATTAAACCAACCATTGCCAACTGCTGGACTGGGGACTTGAGTCTTACCCTAACATCAGACAGCCATAAAATTATTCAGTTTTGCAACAAGACCAACAACGAAAACAAAAACCTCAAACCTAGCTACAAAATCTGTCTGTTAGCTTAAAGCTGATAATTCTACGCACCACTTCTGTGTCTAGATATACTGTCTTTCAAGCGAGCGTCTTCCCTTTCTCATGTGAGCAGACAGAGGAAGGAGGAGGGGGTCTACAGGTTCTGTAGATCCCCCCTGTAGATAGGCAGATTATATAGATATAAAGATTACAACATTATAATCATGACTGACACTGAGTCCCATTGTGGCTAACAAAACCTCCTGTGGCTTTCTGCATATCCCAACCTAACTATTTTTTAATAGCTCTACAGACCGTATCTATCACCTATACAATTCCCAGTCCACGGAAACTAGTTTAAAAAGGAGGCATTTTTTACATTGTTTTACAGAATTTCTCTGCTATCAGAATCTGATTCAACTGTAACACATTCCACTCTCTTAACAGGAAGGGTTTCTTTGAATAACTCTAAGTCCCATTCGTCTCATTCTGCTGTGGTGAAGGAGACTCATTAGTACACCAAAGACCCACTTTGACTGTATTGTGGCCCTTAGCTTTTCTCTCTAAGCGCTGTTCATCATCAAGAACACTCATGACACTAAATCATTAGTTTCTGTTATACATAAGCTACTTCTACTTGGCAACAAAATACCTAACATTTTTTTTTTCCAGCAACTAAAAATTTAACTGATCAAATGAAAACACTAACACATGTCAATTATTTGAAAAGAATAACCCAAGATGCCTGCAAAATCTGGTCAGTACCAATCAAATCATGGTGCATGATGACTTCAAAGATATGACTGCATTAGCTTATATAGGGAGAAAATATTTTCAGGCTTAATTACTGATACTTTTTAGCAAACTTGGCAGTAAATCCAATTTTAACAATAACTAACTGCACAGTCATTAATCCTGGAACTTAAGCCAAATTCAGTCTTCCCTACTGAGGACATCTGTGATTGTCTCCTTTGGAATTTGTTCTCTGTGCATCTTACATAAGTGTAGCAGAAATCTTCCAACTCTGATTCTTTTGTTTTATTTACAGCACATGAGAAAGCAGGCTTGGAAACCTGACAACTGAAGTTTGGAGGGAACAGAGAAGGGGAACAAATGCATTTTAAAAATAGTTCTAATTTTTTTTTTTGCTGGGAAAAAAAATTAGTCTTCATTTGTACATGCATAAAAGAGAAGGCATACAGAATATAATCAGAGCAAAAGAGCATGTAAGCAAGGATTTGGTTATTGTTGGACACTACCGTTTTCAGATCAATGGCAGTCTCTATTCTCTGCTGCCTGAAGTTAAAATAAGCCCTTTCCTCAAATCCTGCTTCTTCCCAAAAGATACACAAATCTTCTTCCACTTCCAGGGAAACCACTTCCAACCCACGGCTCCTTGAACATAACCCAGATCATTGGTTATGTATGTCAGAACATACTGATCTACTTGGATATTTTAGTCTGAGAAAGAGCATCCTCTGATTTCATGCTGGCTCACCTTGCCCTCATCACGCTTGGTTTAATGGTGAAGGAAAGGGATATTTTTAGGTACTGAGGAAATGAGTAGTGAAAGAATATGCAAGATTTCCACACTCTTCCTTCCTGAGTTAATGCCTAAATGCTTCTCAGAAGCCTGTATAGATTAAGGTCTTCCACTTACACTTCTGCTTTTATATCTTCTATTTACTACAGTATATATAGATATTGCCACTGAAGTGAGAGGCATCTAACTTCAAACAACACCCTTAAATGCTGCTGACAGTGTACTCACACAAACCACAAAGCAGAGCAAAAAAAAAAGAGCTTTTGCGAGACTAGCTAAAGAGGTTCAGGTACTTGCCATTATCATTTTGCAGCTGGAGATAAGACTGAAAGCACATTAAAGTTACAAAGCAGAGATGTGATGCAGATTTGATCATGATAAAAGGTTAATATCTGGGGTTTTTTGCTTATGCTTCTGGAGAGTATATTGTGGGATATGTATAAATCATTCATATTCTATTAAAATAGGGCTCTGATTCACTTTCTGAGATTTTCAACAGATTACCATACCAAAGTACACTTTCTGTCCAGCTTCACTCTCTCACTATCCATCTTCTTTACTCTTTCATCCTCTTCAGTATGAGCTCCACATAATTTTTGAAAGCTCAGCACTTTGCAATTGCCATTTTCTGCCACTGTCATTTCTTTCTTCTTTTTGAATAACTGTCAAAAAGTACTGCTTCACTTCTGAAAGACTTTTCTTATTTTGTGGTAAAAATAATACACAAACTGCATTTGGTAAAAGACTGCTATCCTGGGTTTAGCAGCAGCAGTCATTTTTCTCCTTCTCAGTAGCTGGTGTAGAGCTGTGGTTTTGATTTTAGGCCTGGGAACATTGCTGATAACACCGATGGTTTTAGTTTCTGCTCAGTAATGTTTAGTCTCACCAAGGACTTTGTGAGTCTCATGCTCTGCCAGGGAGAAGGGGAAGTTGGGAAGAAGCAGAGGCAGGACACCTGACCCAAACTAAGCAAAGAGGTGTTCCATACGACACCACATCATGCCCAGATGTAGAACTGGGGGCAGTTACCCGGAAGGGTGAGATCACTGCTTGGTCAGGCGGGGTATCAGTTGGTGGGTGGTGAACAGTTGTATTCTCTCCCTTTGTTATTCCCCTTATCATTATTATCATTGGTGGTAGCAGCAGTGTTTTTTGTTATACCTTAGTTACTGGACTGCTCTTATCTCAACCCATGGGAGTTGCATTCTTTCGATTCTCCTCCCCATCCCTCTGGGAGCAGGGGGAGAAACATGGGGGAGTGACCAAGACTGCATGGCTGACTGGGTTTAAACCACAATTGCAAAAGTACTGCATAAATCAGATTTCTTTAATAATTGAATGATTTTAAAATTCTTTAGACAACGTGTTTGATGTTGCAGGTTATTGCCACTATGAAACGATATGAAATGATAATCAAAAAAACTAGATTACATCACGGGAAGCCGTAAATACATTGATACTCTATCCCTGGCAGTATTCAAGGCGAGGTTGGACAGAGCATTGGGTAACATGATCTAGTGTGAGGCGTCCCTGCCCATAGAATCAGAATAGTTAGGGTTGGAAAGGAACCTAAGATCATTTAGTTTCAACCCTCTGCCATAGGCAGGGACATCTCACAGTAGACCATGTCGCCCAAGACTCCATCCAACCTGGCCTTGAATATTGCCAAGTATGGAACATTCACCACTTCCTTGGGCAACCTGTTCCAGTGCCTCACCACCCGCACAGTAAAGAGCTTCTTCCTTATATCCAACCTAAAATTTCCCTGTTTAAGTTTGAACTTGTGGGAGGGGGGTGGAACTAGATAATCTTAAGGTCCTTTCCAATCCTAACTATTCATGAGTCTATGATAATTTGGAACATTAAAAAAACATATTGTAGATTGAGTTAGATTGGGAATGAATAACTTTGAGAAAGTATCATTTTAACAAAATTTAGAGCATGATGTTGGGAAGTCAGAAACCTGGTTCCAGTTGTGGTATTCTGGGAAAGTGTTCTTAAGGAAAACTCTGATCTGGTCAGGCTAATCTTTATGTTAAGCCTAACTTAAATCATCATAGTAAAGATGCCCACATGTTACATTGCTATTGGGCCTTGGTACTTCAAGTACATTCACTTGTAAAGTTTATACATTTTTGTAGTGTCACGTGTTAGAGTAATGAAAAATGCTAGTGTTGTTCATGGGCATAATATGAATGCAAAGAGAAATTGCATAAAGTATCTGTCATTATTCATACTGAACATTGAAGTTGTTTCTAACATGAGTCAGGCCCTACCTTTTTAAATATTTTACTGCATATATTTGACTAAGTGAAATATTCATGAATATATTTCAGAATAATCAAATCTAATTTAGATTCTGATTTAGAGCTGTTCTATTCAACAGGTCCCATTCTTCTTATTCTGCATACTTGTGAATTGGAGAACTGTTTCCCACTCTGTAAAATATTTGTGAATGTTAAACAGATTGTACTGGAGAAAGAACTACTCATTATTTTCCTATGAATGCAACTCAGGCATCTAAAAAGGATGCAAAAAATCCACCCAGGCCATGTGAGCTCACACACATGATGAATAGTGATGATTTGAAGTGAACAGTTTGCAAACAGTGCACAGATTGAAAAGTTTTCATTGATGGTATTTAGCAAAAGCTTATAAATAACACAGATATTCATGAAAGTCAGAAAACATTTCTGAATTAAAATGAGACTTAAACACATGAAGGGTTTGGGCTGGCATCTCCTCCTTAATTTGTTGTACCTTTAACTCTGCTGGAGCTCTCTATCTCAAAATAGTGCTCAGTGTAGTAACTAAATAATAAATAAATCCACGCCAAATGTTTAATTTCTTTTTATGTATAATATGTAGGAAGTGAGAGTAATTGTACAATGCAGGATACCACCGCATTTGGTATCTAACACCACATTACTTGTAATAGAAAGCACATGGGTTTTCTAACCCCCAGCAAAAGGAAACAAATCACAGGCAAGTCCAGTATGCAAAACAGTTCTTTGTGACTTGGCCCTCCTCAGGCTACATGAACTTGGAGGCAATGCCAGCTTCAAGCTATGGTAACACTGCCACAGGCAGCAATTCTGGGTACATACAAAGCTGCTTTAAATTTAGAGATTGTTCTATTGCTTGAATCAGAGATTGAAAAAACAGATGAATGAATGCAAGCAACAACCTGAGATACTGTGGGAAATAAGTGGTGGTATCTCATGTCGAATCTGTTGTACCTCCCTACAGACTCGGTGCTGAGGAAGCAGGATCAGGCCAATGCACCAACTCCACCATAACAGACACACTGGGAAGCAATCAGGCACCGTGTAAGAGCTGCAACAAACAGGTCATTTCAGCAGTTCACCACACTGACGTTCGTTTCAAGGTGAAAGTAATGAATTGGGGTCTGGTACTTTCCAACCCAAACCAAAGGTACAAAGGTACCCTCCAACCCAAATCACCCAATCCATATGATTTTTATGATCCTATGAGTCAAGGATTTTTAAGGTTGTCAGAGCTTGTATCTAGAGCCCAATTATAACTTACTGTAAATGTGATCAGAAAATCCCCCAGTTTTTACATAGGTTTTGATAATATCACAAACTATAAATGTGCAACACCAATTGTGCATACCTGTGGCGGTTGTAGTCAATGCCCTTAACCAAACTGTGTTGTTTGGTGCAGGTTCCAAAGGGGAGAAAGGCCTGAGCTGCAACCAGGCCAAAACCTCCTCTAGGAAACCCACAGAGGAACCAAGTGACCCTGTGGGCATCAGAGCATATGATCTTGGAACATCAACCATGCAACCAGCACATGAATAGCAGTTGGTTTTTCTGAGACTCATTTATTGAAGAACAAAGCAAGCTGTGGGTTCAAGGAGTCTCATGCATTGTATGCAATTTGACTATGAGCCAACCACCTCATTCCATAAGTATGGAAGCCTAAGTGAGCCTTCTTGGAGCTCACCCTGCTAGACAACATGGCTGCATGGTGGTGATCTCCACTTGAGGTGAATGCCTCTCGGGGTTGCTCCTCAATGTAGAGAGACCTTTTGCCAGTGGCAGATCTTTGGAGGAGTCCAATTTCAGTTCTCCCTAAACTGCAACTGGACTGCAGATTGCTCCTCACCTTGAGTACCAAGCCCAGTTCTGGCCTCCCCAGTGCAAAAAACATGGAGCTCCTGGAGCAATTCCAGCAAAGGGCTCCTAGAATGATGAAGGATCTGGAGCACCTCTCATATGAGAAAGGCTAAGGGATTTGGGCATGTTCAGCCTAGAGAAGTCTCAGGGGGGTTCTGATCAATGTGTATCCGAAAGGAAGGTGCCAAGAGGATGAGGCCAGACTTTTCTTGCTTGTGTCAAGTGATAGGATGAGAGGTAACAGGTATAAAATAAAACAAAGCCAGTTCCACATGAACATGAGGAAGAACTTTACTGTGATGGTGACTGGGCATTGGAATAGGTTGCCAAGAGAGCTTGTGGAGTCTCCTTCCATGGAGATATCCAAGAGGCATCTGGGCACAGTCCTAAGTAATGTGCTCTGGGTGAGTCTGTTTGAGCAGGGAGGTCAGACTAGCTGACTTCCAGTGCTCCCTTCTAACCTCAGCCGTCCTGTGGTTCTGTGATTCTGTGTTTCATTTTCACAGCAAATCCTTCAGCAAGTGACTGATAGCATACTGAATTAATACTAGTGAAATCTATGCAGCTAATTTAATTAAACATAAATCAGCATCAGTGACAATACCTCAGTCTTCATTATGTTTATATTTCCTTTTATTTTTTTAAAGTCTGATTCATCTCTGAGACTGACACAGTTTTCAAGTTGGATGAAAAGAAGGAGTTCCCCAGGAAGATATGAATAATACCATGCCTGTTCTCGTTCTACAAGATCAGCAACTATTTCTGCTGCTCCTCACTCAAAATGATGCCAAGAAATAACAATTGCCTCTGCAACAGGCATTTTATAGAAATAGAAAATGGGGTTCTCCTCAATCATTACAGTAAAATAGATTGAATTTCCAATATGGATGTCTGGATTGTCAACCACAATGAAAGAGAAGTATTCAGTATTTTAGTCATCCTAATCTGCTTCCCTAATGTTTTGTTACATTTTCATCTGGATTAAATATTTCCTTATGCAATCTCTGCTCTGTGAGAAGGACATCAAAGAGCAAATTCCCATCTCAAGGTTGTGTCTCAAATCCAACCAGCAGGAAAGAGTTTGACCCCACATATGAGGAACAAACAGTACCTGCACTCATTAATTTCTTCACAAAGACAGCAAACCAATGCTAGAAAAGCTAAATTTTAATTAATGTATGGAATTTGCTTAAGGCAACAGGAGTCAGTGTCAAAGCTGGGATAAGAACAAGGAAGCATTTATGTGAAAATATTACTATTTTTTTGTCGTTAACAAATTTGCCATAAAATTCTCCAAGCACTCAACAGGAAGCTTTGAACAGATTCATATCTCTGCAGTCTTGAGCATAAATGGTACAATAAGTTTGCCATAAAATTACTTTAGTGTCTTCCATAGACCTGGTTGTGGCCATGTCTCTCTGCATGTGAGTATGTTTATTTCCCTCAAGGTTTTTTATATTACTGTTGGCCTCAGCTTCTTGAGGCTTCAAATCATTATTTATGAGACATTCTACAATTTAAAATGAAAAAACTTGCATACACTTGATGAATACATCCTGCTTCTAGAAACACCTTTAAAATATACATACACACACACACACACACATATATATATATGCCTTTCCAGGTGGTAGGAATTAACCTGGCCTCTGCTGAACTTGTTCATTTAAGATGCATAAAATGTCACAGGAGCACAGAGAGAGGAAGTTAATGAATGTGGCATTATATGCTCACTTCATTCTTCATCAATACTTATTTGCTTTTTCACCACCCCCCCTTCTATGACTAAAAGACTTTTAAAAGTCTTTCTTCATTTTAAAGATGACTCTGAACCAAACTCCTGCTCCAAATGAGAGCCTGCCCTTCTCCTTCCTACATCTGTTTCTAGAGTGTTCATTTCACTGCCCTTCACTGTATAGGGAACTCAGTGAAATGTCTCTTGGAAACGTTTTAGTAATAACAACTTATCTCCTACAGAGTGGCTGGAAGAAATCAAATCTTAATTTATGGTGCCAAAGGATCCATCAGGAATTGTTTCTTTAATTTTTATGCTACAGAAATACCTGAACTTCTTCCCCTGTATTAGCAGACATCATACCACAATTGTTTCTTGTGTATAGAATCATAGAATAGTTAGAATTAGAAAGGACCTTAAGAGCATCCAGTTCCAACCCCCCTGCCATGGGCAGGGACACCTCACACTAAACCATGTCATCCAAGGCTCTGTCCAACCCGGCCTTGAACACCACCAGGGATGAAGCACCCACAGCTTCCCTGGGCAACCCGTTCCAGTGCCTCACCACCCTCACAGTAAATAACTTCCTCCTTATATCCAATGGTTTGAACCCGTTACCCCTTGTCCTATCACTACAGTCCCTAATGAAGAGTCCCTTCCCAGCACCCTGATAAGCCCTCTTCAGATACTGGAAAGCTGCTCTGAGGTCTCCCCACAGCCTTCTCTATGTGGAACCTTCTGGTCTTCAACACCAGTGACCTACCTAGACATGTTCCCCTCCTTGCCTCACCTACCTGTGGGACGGCTACATCTGTCTTTGTGTTTAGAAAATAAGACATCCTTCAGACTAAGAAGGTTGCATTGGTACAACTGCAGTCAGATGTTGCAACTCTGATGCTGTTTCATGATGGTCTAACTGACTTTTCCAGTTTTGCCATTGCAAGCACATAGTGTTTCAGGTGACAAGAGGTCTATGCATTTATGATGATGTATATATCCCTGGAGCCTATATGGCCATTAGGAGTTCAATGAGTGGCTTGGTTTTTTCATGCCATTGCTGACATGACTGATTTTAGGCTCCACAGTTAAAACTCATTCTGTGATAGTTTCCCAGTCAAAAGAGCAGTTCTTATATGTTCTCTCCCACTTGGGTATGATATTTGGTAGGCTGAAGTTTCAGTTACTTGCTCCACACACAGCTGTACAAGGGCTGGGCCTGCCAACCTCAATTAATGTGCCCAACACCCACCTATGGCCCTGGACTTCATGCTTCCCATGGGCTTAATTCAGGCTTTCAGATACATGAAGCTGGTAGAAAACACAAGGGCTTGAGTGGGACCAAGACCACCTAAATCAGACCAGTGCCTTTCCAGAGAGATATAGAGGATGATGTTTTCTGTCCCACTTGCCAGATAGGACCTCAATACCCAGTGTCTCTCTTGTCATCTGGGAGCACAACAAAAACTTCCTAAGCTGAGTAATATGGAACACTAAGTCATGCCCTAATGGTTATGACCACCTAGTAATGATGGAGAATAATGATGGAGCCCTTTGAATGACTGTTTCTGAATGAAGAAGGACAGTTTGGCAGACCTGCACTCCAAGTAGCTTCAGGTTTATGAAAGAAGAGGTCATCCAGAATCTACCAAGAAACTAGATGCACTTAAATCTCTGGGATGCTGTCACTGTGAATTAAGCAAGTTGTCTCAAGCAAAATCAAAGCATTTTAGTGATATATATATATCATGGAGAAGTGTCATGGTTTGAGCCCAGCTGATAATTCAGTACCACAAGCCATCCGCTCACTCCCTCCTCCTCCTTCCTCTCCCGGGGCTCCCAGAGGGATGGGGAGGAGAATCAAAAGAATGTAACTCCCACAGGTTGAAATAAGATCAGTCCAGTAACTAAGGTATAACACAAACCACTACTGCTACCACCAGTAATAATTATGATAAGGGAAATAACAAGGGAAGAGAATACAACCGCTCACCACCCACCAACTGATACCCAGCCTGACCGAAGCAGTGATCTCACCCTTCCAGGTAACTGCTTCCAGTTCTACATCCTGGGCATGACGTGCTGTGGTATGGAATACCTCTTTGACTACTTTGGTCAAGTGTCTTGTCTCTGCTCCCTCCCAACTTCCTGTCCTCCTTGGCAGAGCATGAGACTCACAAAGTCCTTGGTCAGACTAAACATTACTGAGCAGCAACTAAAAACATTGGTGTTATCAGCACTGTTCCCAGGCTGAAAGTCAAAACACAGCTCTGCACCAGCTACTGAGAAGGAGAAAAAATGACTGCTACTGCTGAACCCAGGACAAGAAGAAAATAGAGACATTTCAACCCTGAAAACTTTCCTTGTTTCAGAGGTAAAAAACCCCCTTGGTTCCAAGGTTTTCTTCTTCTTTCCATCTTCAGAAGCTTAATAAGCAAACATTAAAAAACTGTTTCTCACTAAAAGTTATTTTCATTGTTAAAATATGAAATACTCAACTGATGACTAAAAAACCGCTAATTTCTCCCATAGCAGCTGCTTTGTGCTTGTACAGCAATCCCTTTAAACAGTGTGAAACACATCCAGAAAAACAAAAAGAAAGAAAGGAAATCTAAAATACTACGAGTGAAGAAGTCAACTGACTTTTCTTCTAGGAAAACTCCCCTTTATTCCTTTCACGTGCACAAGAGGTGCTTCAGAGGGAAGTCTTTTGCTTAATGAGTCTCTTGCTAGCACCAACAATCTCTATTAAGGCAAGAAAAATAAAAACAATCCGCTCTGGGATTTGAGATCAAGAGATTTCTATTTTTTTCTTTAAGGATTCCTGGAAGTTTATTTTTGTGAAACAAAGGAGTGAGGGGGAGAAGAGTAAAAGAGAAGCCATAGCCTCTGCCTAGCATGATACCTGACTGCCATGCATTGATGCTAGCACTCCTCCTGGCACTAGGCTGCTTGATTCTAGGTAACTTACCAAGAACATTGTGCCAGTTTTGTCCTTGGATTGGATTACTTCCAAAGCCAGATGAGACAGAACCTGGAAACTGTCAGATATCTGAGCTGGAACAAGATCCCAGTTGTATACATCACCATCACTTCACAAGTGGAGAGGAGAGACCAATGGGGCTGAGTGAGGAACCAAAGGGGAAAATCTCTCCTTTGTCTTTCATTGCTTCAGCTACACTTAGAGTAAGCACTGCTACATTGCCCTTTATCACTGAGGAGTCAGCCTCCATAACCTGCTCCATAGCTTTATTCCCCAAGAAGAAAACACTGATTGTATTGCTAGACAGGACATTCCACTGGTGCTTGAACTAGCCCCATATGTTATATTTATGATACAGAAGTGGTGTGATGGAGGAAGAACAAAACAAAGCTAAGCCATTGATAAAACAACTTTCTTGTTCCAAAGATGAAGCTTAGTGACTACTCCTGTAATCAGCAGTACGAGACCTTTTCCTTCAGTTTTCTGAAAGGAGATGAGTATAACATATGGGAGTCTGCAGCTCCCTTCAGTCTATTTGCATTTCCCTTTGAGCCCTGCAAAACAAGCCATTTGTTCTCTAAGATCATCAAAATGTAATTATTTTGATAATCAAATTACTAGCAAAACTAAATATGACAGGTCCATTTCCAACCTTTTTAATGATCCTCCCATCTTGCCATCCACAATTGCCTGTCTTTATCACTTTCTCCCTTGTGCCTTGTCTTTGACACCTGTGAGCCTCAAAGGCTTTATTTTACATTAATTAACAAGAAAATTTCTTTCCAAGTGAATAGCCAGATTATCTGACTCTTGATTTAGTGGCAAAGTCAGCTTTATGTACTGTGATTTACTGTTAACAAATATGAACCAAGAGAAAACCGGCCTGCTGAAGTACCACTCCAAGTTGGAGCATTTCAGCTCTGGCTGATGTCCTACACTTGAAGCAGGTACTGCAGTGCTGCTGACACCTATTTACTTTTTCCATTAATTCGCAATTCCTCTGCAGTCCCAGCTCTCTCCATATGCCCAGTACACTAATTGCTCTTTTCATGGCATTGCTCGTTCTTTATCTCTGGGCTGCAACTTAAGGATGCAGCTTGTCCCAGAGACACCATGTAAAAGGAAGCTTTGCTGTAAGTGATGCGGTGTGTTTAGAACAAAGGCAGAAGAAGGGAGCTTGACATAGTCACTTATATTGGATTTTATAGAGGGAGGCCATACAGATTTTGCCTCTGTCATTGCCCCAGGTATTTGCTGGAGAAGCATGCTATTTGCATGCATGCTTCAAAGGACCAGAGGTAGGGGGAGGATCTGAACAGTCAAATGGGAGGCTCAGGAGTAGGTTGGAAGCTGAAGGTATGTATTTAAGATCTCCATGAAGACTCAAAATGCACAGACCCAGGCACTGCAATCAGCATGCAGTTACTCATCCATTAGTCACTCACTGGCTTCTCCAAACGCGTCATGGCTGCAAGTCCTTCCATTCCCCTGATATAGGAGACTAGCCATTACTGATGTATGTGCAAGATTTTTCTGCTGTCTTCTATAGCTCAGCCATATTAACTCACTACTGGCAACCTTTTCATTAGGCAGGCCAACAAAGGTCTTTATTTGGTTCGACCTGATTTTAGGATATGAGACCCTTCTGATTCTCTTACACATGTGTAACCTTGACATTTCCTTCTCATCCCTCAAATCCCCAGCATAGCCAGCTGCTAGCCCTGAACTCAATAGCTCATTGAATTATCTGTAGAAACACATCAATGAACATTAACACTTGGAAATAAAGGTCTAGAAAAGTAGATAGGTATATTGTGAAGGTCAATGTACATAACAGTGTGTGCGCTCACTTCCACCCCAGGACTAAAGCTATCTTGATGAACATCCAGCATAGGATGAAAACTTGGCAGCAAGCTTCTTCAGTGATGAACACTGGTCAGAGAACAATTACATTCAAGACTGCTTTTCATGGTACTGTTACAGTTAGTATGATTGCTCCTTTTTCCCTTGCTCGACTTGTATTTCTTCACACATGTATGGGAACTTCTGTGAGGTGCAGTTTTAGAGCCATCATTGGTGGTAGTGACCTTACAATGGAGACCATAAGTACTGACCAGAGAAGGAGGGCTGCAAGAAAGCAAGCAGAAAATTCCAGCACACACATGTTCAATGCATACCAAGAATAGGTGGGAAAGATACAGTATCAGGGATATTTTATCATATCATCATGATCATTGTTTGCTTAACTAACAGCTAACATTGCCCTCATCCATAACATCTGCCTAGCAACAATAAGAGCTTCCAGCTTCTCCTAGTGGTAAATTTCAGTGCAAGCTGTACTATTCTGAATATCGCTCAGAAAGGTCATTGTGAGTGGACACATAATGGGCATTAGCGATTCTGAACATTCTACCAACCTCTCTTAGAAGTGCTGCATAAGTCAAACAATGACCTGTTTAGCTGTGCTGTGCCCCTGGATGAGAAAAGTATCAACAAACTGGAACATCAGTGCCTGGAATAACAGAATAACTTTTTAATGATTTATGATCTGAGCTAGCAAACTTGCTAGCCAGATGGATCTGCTATTGAACAAACCAAGGCTGACCCGAAGCTACAGAACATATGCCAGCACACTGCAGAGGTTTTACTGGAGTCTGATTGCACTATCTCATTGCCACATAATCACCTGGTTTAATTTAAGACTTTTTTTTTTTTTGCCTTTTTTAGTTGTTATCACTTAATCCAGACACTCTCTGTTGACTTTGCAACCTGGTGCTGATTTATCAGCTTTTGGATTTTAAATTATCTAATAACTTGCTTCAAGATATTAAGCTTTGTTACACACTTTTATTTCTGAAAACAGCAGGTAAAATTTGCAAAGTCATGGGAGACAGATAGCAGACTGAAAAGAAAAAATCCTACACTAACAATATCATAGAGCCGTTTAGGTTGGGAAAGACCCTTAAGATCATCAAGTCCTACAACTTCCCTAACACTGCCAAGTCCACCACTAAACCATGTCCCTAAACACCACATCTACACATCTTTTAAATACCACCAGGGATGGTGACTCCACCACTGCCCCAGGCAGCCTGTTCCAATGCTTGACAACCCTTCTGGGAACAAATTGTTCCTAATATCCAATCTAAATCTCCTCTGGCACAGCTTGAGGCCATTTCCTCTTGTTCAATCACTTGTCACTTGGGAGAAGAGACCCACCCCACCATCTCCCTTCAGGCAGTTTTAGAGAGTGATAAGGTACCCCTGAGTTTTCTCTTCTCCAGACTAAACCCCTTCAGGTTCCTCAGCTGTTCCTTATCTCACTTGTGCCCCAGACCCCTCACCAGCTCCATTGTCCTTCTCTGGACCCACTCCAGCACCGCAGTGTCTCTCTTGTTAGTGAGGAACCAATGAGAAGAAATCTTCCTTCAGCCAACCAGAATTCTACTCACAGCTTACAAATTTAATCAGATGATATTAAAGTTGCTGTACCAACAGCTAATGGAGGAAGATCTATTTATGCTTATTTAGAGTAGTTATCAGTAGTTAACAGAGTATTAACTGGACTATTTAATGCAAAATATTATATCCAACACACACTTTTGTTTATAGAAAGACAAATTAATTAAAAAATATACACTTTGTCTTCCTTATTTTAATTTCTGAGTCAGTATCTGAAGACAACCTGCTATAAAAGACATTTTTTAATGCTGCATGTATGGGCTAAAGGGCTCATGTCCTTCTTCATCTTTGTTTTACCTGATAAATATGCTTTTCTTCATCATGGCATCCTTTAAATAAATGATGTTTCAGCATTACACTATTAAATCTTACTCTGTTCATAAATTATATACGTTCATGTCTATGTACTGAAAATTTCCAAAGAGCAATATCAAATAATGAATGCAATACATTTGTCTGACTTCCTGGAAAAACATCCTGCTTTATTCACAAATCCTATTTTGCTTTCATGAATCTGGTCATCAAAATGAAGGCCCTTTAAATCATTGGCCACATGTAGTGTATATTATAAGGTAAATTGAGATTTACTGGAAATCTTGCAGTCAGTTCTGCTGACAGTTTCAGGATACAGAATCCCAGATACCTTTCTGTCTGGTAATCACCAGACCACAATATATCTGCATCTTCTTGACTAGACATGGGCTTTGCTGTTTTGTTTCTGGTGAACACATTACCAAATTTCCAGGAACTTCAGCACTTTCTCTGACTTTAGACAGTCAGTTTTCACATCCTAAAACTCTCATATTTGGAAATCCTCACGAAGTAGGATTTCCTCCTACATGCTCTCTAGTCCCTAATGTCCACCTAAGCTGTATTTGTCAAGGTCAGTTTTAATTAGTGAACTGAAAATGGAACACTTACATTAATGATCTAGAAGAGGGAGCAAACGCCATATTAATGCAGTGGATTGATGATACTAGAATGGAAGAGGACACACCCATGGGAGAAGGACAATCCAATGCTAAGCAGGACAAAGGAGTTATTTCTCTGCATCAAAAATGGGTTTTTTTCCTCTCCCCCAACCTTTCCTGTCTTCTTGTTCTCTCAGTCTGAGTTTTGAATTGAATAGCTCCTTGTTAGGCATATGTCACACTTCATGTTTTATCCAAAATACACTATTTATGATACTAAACCCTAAGGATTCAGCATGAGCTTTGTTGAGGACAACGAAGCCGAAGGCATGGTATTGCATATAACTAAGTAACCTCTCCTAGAGGGAGGCTAAAATGCATATTGGTGCAACATGGTAAAGCCACTTATTTTACCTTCTCTTTTATGCAGGTGCGAGGATATAATATCTATATGAAAAATGAGCCCACCCCATAATTGCAGGATGAGTCAAATATGAAGGTTTTTGGAGCTCATCTTTGCTTTCCTTATCCTGAACTCATTCACAACAGTTTAAACAGCTGTAATATGTTATCACACTTCTTTATTGCTATTCACATGGACCTTGCAGTGAAGAAGATGCCATAAACTGGAGAACAATGATAGAAGTCCAATATATGTTGCATATCACCTGAAAATGCAATCCACCTTCCCTGTGCACACACATTCGGAATGAAAAGTACATGGAAAATACTGCTGCTACTGCATTTACTCTTGTCTGTGTGCTCTTTCAATGTTTCTATTCTTCACTTCCACAACTAATTATTTTCTATCAATCAAGCTGAAGAAAAAAATGAAGATTAACTCCTAACTCTTCAAAAGAAATCACCTTTCAGGACTTTTATAGCAGTGAACAAAGGAGGATGAAAGGAGTGTTTGACACTTATAAACAGATGCTCAAGAACTGGTCTGGTCTTTCTTGATGGTGTGCTCTGCACGCTTATTATTCCATAAGGTTTTCCAGGCCTCAGCTCTAAGTCAATACATAAACTCAAAGGCATGATATCAGGGTACAAGTGAGACAAAAGGGAAACATCAACGGATAACTAATTGCCTTGTGGGTAGGAAACTCACTGTGAATGTGTATGAAGCTGCAATTTCCTCCTGTATCCAAACTTATGTTCCAAGATGCATCTCTTTCATCTGTTCCTTTGAGAAAAATTTGTAAGAAACTGATTTGCAAAAGAATAGAAAAAAGAAAGCCAAAAGATCATTGACCCACTATGAAGGTTGATTTTTATTGTACAGCCAGGCCTTCATTTCCCTCCTACCCTTCCCTCATTACAGTACATGAGTTTCAAAGGGGTCTTTGAGACAATATATGCTGCAAGAGAGGAAGATATATATGATAACAACCAGTGCCTCAGTTGCCTCACTCCAGACTTATGTCAAAGGTATGAGTTTGGAGATGAGCAGGTCTGCCATACATCCCTTCAAAAGGCTCCTTTTCATGTCAAAAGCAGAGTATCTGGGTGCTAGTAAACAGTTCACAAATCCATCAAACAACCACAACAGCCTTATGACTGATTCTGTCGAAGTTTTTTCCCCTGTCCATCCCTGTCTGGTGCAGTTGGAATGGCTTTCTTGTAGAGCATCACTGAGTATTTCAGAGGGAACCTGGTACTTCCACAGGATCCCCAGAGATCCATCTTCCCTTTTATGCCTACCTTAGACTCTGCAGCAGCATCTCCTGTGCATATATCCACACATATTACTTCAGTGAAGCTGTCATAGAACTTGATAGTTCAGAAGTTCTTTTCATTGAGCCAGATATTCCTTGCTTATCCAGTTTCCTGTCCAGCACCATGAATGTAGTGTGTGCTCTATCATACTTCCTCTAATGAGATGCTTACGAATTTGTTGGCCCCTGCAGCAATCCTAGCAGGAGGTAAGTTTGGTCTGTAATGAAAGGCAATTAGTGAAAAGAATTCCACCCAGCTTTACCGTAGGTGGCTGGATAAGGAAAACACACATGCTGCTGCAAAAGTGTTTCTAGATTGTATTTCACTGGTTCATAACGCTAAATTTATTAAGGTGAAGTAAATTCTCATCTTATAATATAAATAGTACTGGTGAAGAGAAGGCTGCATGGAGACCTCAGAGCAGCCTTCCAGTATCTGAAGGGGGGCTACAAGGATGCTGGGGAGGGCCTCTTCATTAGGGACTGTAGTGACAGGACAAGGGGTAGCGGGTTCAAACTTAAACAGGGGAGAGGTTTAGATTGGATCTAAGGAAGAAATTCTTTCCTGTGAGGGTGGTGAGGCACTGGAATGGGTTGGCCAGGGAGGTTGTGAGTGCTCCATACCTGGCAGTGTTCAAGGCCAGGTTGGATAGAGCCATGGGTGGCATGGTTTAGTGTGAGGCTTATGGCAGGGGGTTGGAACTAGACGATCTTAAGGTCCTTTCCAACCCTAACTATTTTATGATTCTATGATTATATGTTGTGACACCACAGCCACCAGTGGAGAGGCTCATGCACTGCCTGAGAGAGGAATGAGGCACACAGAATCTGTCCCACCATGAATAGCTTAGACAGCAGTACAGCAGAAATCCTTGAGACACAGTATAACACTGTGTATTTGTCAGAGAAATGTTCCAAAAATCTATTGAGAAAACTTGCCTTCAATGCACAATTCCTATGTAAATACACTCCCACCCTATGCTTCTGAAATGTGAGAAATTTGGAATAAGCATTTGCTCAGGTTTTTCCTGTTGGTGGTGGTTTTGTTTTGTTTTTGTATATATTTAAAATTGCAAAATCTATGCCTATTCAATAAATATATGTATCTGATGCCAGAAATGGGATAACAGAGCTTTCTGGATCAAGCTCATGAACATATGCTATCCTAATAGTACCCCAAAATGCGAAGGCCAAAATTTACATGTGTCTCCAGCAGCAGAAACAACTTTCTTTAATGTTTCTCCTGCCTCTGTTATAACTATCTCCTGTGTCTTGACTTCCACTTAATTTGTGAGTTCTTGATGGTTCAATTGTATCAGTTGGCAGTTGTACAGCATCTTTCATAATAGTGACCTGATATATAGAACCTAAGGACTAACTCAGCCTAACTATTCACTCATTTCTTTTTTGTACATTTGTACAAAAGGAGGTCTAGATATGATGTTTCAGTGGCATTTTAACGCAGACCCATAGGATAATTTTGCTTAGAGTGGACGACTGAGCATACTTTTGCTGGAGTGAAAACCAGAAATGAGGATGTGTCCCAAGCTCACAAGGGACAGGATTGAACATCTAACATCAAGCATCAAAGATTCATCCTAGGCTACACATGATTTATGGGAATTCTAATTGGCACTTTTATGGCCTTTTAGAAATGTTGGAAACCCATATGCTTGAAGATGATATTTTTCTGAGTTACATGCTTTTGGTAATTATGAGATGCAATCGAGTCCTCCAAGCAAGAGCTAATATTGTGTGAACTTTTAATTTTATATTGTTGCTATTGTAGTTTAAAATCATAAACTCACCATCCTCTATTTGCTAGCTGGCACAGGTTCAAACAAAACACTTTCCACCATGAGTCTTCAGAGATACTCCTTTTTTTTTTCCTGATGATAAAAATATTTATTCCCTTTCAAAATTCTTACTTGCATTGGAAAGATTAAATATGAGGTTTGATGTGCAACTGAGCAATACAGATCCCCAACACTTCTTGCTTTCCTGATATAAAATAGGATTGCAATGCATTTCATGTTTACGGTTTAGAAAGCACAACCTGGCCACTAAGGCACAATCCTGGGTGCCAGGAGATGATCAGTGCATGTGCCTCCAGCACAGGTGTATGTGCTTCTCATCTTTGCACTGGCAATAAGTAGGTGTCAGTTTACCTAGTCTACCATCCTTGCTGTGGTGGGTTGACCCTCGCTGGATGCCAGCTGCCCAGTTTCTCCAATGTGAGTCCTTCCCATGGGCTGCAGTTCTCCATGAGCTGCACCAACATGGGTCCTTTCCATGGGGTGCATCATTCAGGAACAGATTGCTCCAGTATGGGTCCCTTCCATGGGATGCATCCTTCAGCAGCAGACTGCTCCAGCATGGATCCTTCCATGAGGTGCATCCTTCAGGAACAGATTGCTCCAGTATGGGTCCCTTCCATGGGATGCATCCTTCAGCAGCAGACTGCTCCAGCATGGATCCTTCCATGAGGTGCATCCTTCAGGAACAGATTGCTCCAGTATGGGTCCCTTCCATGGGATGCATCCTTCAGCAGCAGACTGCTCCAGCATGGATCCTTCCATGAGGTGCATCCTTCAGGAACACACTGCTCCAGCATATTCATAGATAATGTGCTTTTCAACCATGCAGACAGAAGTTAGAGATGAGTATCTGTAGACACTTTCAGTGAACTGGAAACTATACCCTCGTGTTCTACGACAGTTAAAATCAGGTCGGTCCTCAGGGGTGTCCAACAGGTCGGACTGATTATAGTGATTCCATTGGATGCTTTAGTCCTGGAATCTCTGAGCCTGTAGTGGATATTGTCTCTCCAACCCTAAGTTTTGCTCCTTGCACAACTACAGTGCATGATTAAATCAGAAATTCCAGTTATGCTGCATGCAGCTCCAGTACTGGAAGGGAAAAAATCTCAGCCAGTGAGATTAGAAGCATGGTGAGAGAAAGATAAGACATTCTCAGCTATGAGGAATATCAGTAATGGGAATTCACTCTGAGTTTTTATTGATTATTTCACAACTTCAATCACTTTTTCCAAGAATCCAAATGTGAATGGTTAAAAATTAAGTTAGGGGCCCCTCTAGAAGCAGCATTTTATCCTGTTTTCTTTCCTCAGTAAATTGATCTTACTCCAATTTGCACTTGCATATTTGATATCCCATTTTGTCCTTGTCCTGGTTTAGACACCCTGAAAAATAGAGCCAACCTGAATTATTGTTTGACAGAACTGCTAAAAGAGCAGCATGAATTTGTCTTCCATTGAGTCTGAGGGACAAAAAAATGAGCTGACATTTATAGGAAGGATGTTACTTTATTTTAAATACAAGCAATTATAACTGGTTACATTATGATATTATTACTACAAAAGCACCCCCTTGACATGTTAGAATTCCTTCCTTCATATAGTTTGATAAATATGTTGGAAGAGGAATTCCAAAGACAAGGTCTCATAACTTTTATTACCATGTTTAGAGGAACCATTTTCATTTGTGGTGTTCTCCAAGCATTTTTAGGGCTTATCAACATGATCCCATAAAGGACAGAAAACATTAAGTTGCATAAAGCTTCCCTTCCACCCCCAGTAGTCAGTATCTCCAAATGAAAATAACCTCATTAAATCAAATCCAAGATGGTTTTCACAACGAGGTTAAAATCCCCTCAGGCAGGACAAATAAATGGTACCGCTAACAACTGCTTTGAAAACCCCATGATGGAGCATCTCTAAATGATGCACACTGTTGTCTTGCCCAGTAGTGAAAATAAGACTATTACCATACAGCATCTGGACACACTGTGCCTAACAGGTTTTGAGGTCATGTAGACACAGTGGCTCATTAGAAGTTGAGCTATTGGTCCTCTTTAGCTCTGTTTTTCAACCATTGCAAAGTTGTTTAGAGAGAGGAAAATTTCTCATTAGTGGCAGCAACCAAAGCAGGACAATTGGCCTTCTTTTGGCCTTTCGTCTTTCTTGAAAGTGTGGGTGCCCCAAGTGGCTTCCAACTATTTTCAAAATATCTGTCAGCAAGTAACTATCCAAGAGTTTATTTTTCAGTCTTTGACTCCAAGGAAAATGTGGCTATATCCTGATTTCACTATCTTTCTAGTTGAAGCTGAGGAGGTGTTATGAAATGAAGGCTGCTGCCAGTTTAGGGGAACTTCCCACTGACAATATCCAGGGAATAAGGGGTATCAACAAGTTCATTTCCAAATGGCACATTTTATGCTGTTTGGTTTCTGAATACTTATAAAAGGCAGGAAAGAATTTCATTGAATGAGGATGAATCTCTATAAAATATTACTGGGTAGCTGATATGAGAATCATTACTATAAAAGATTACAGTTATAGGAATGTAAAGCCTTTCAACCAGGATATGAGTAATTGCCATAGAGTAGGTTAGAGTTAGAGAAAACTTTCCATCACCAAAGACAAGCTATTATAGGTAAAATGACAGAGAATATTGTTTGAATTACATTAAATTATACAGAAATCTTTAAATCATTTTCCTTTTACAATCAATTTATATCTTCTACTTCCAAATAGGTAATTTTTGAAAGTACAGCTTTTTGGAAAAAAAAAAAAAAAAAAAAAAAGAGTTTAAAAAGAAAAGGAAAAAAAATTAAAAAGAGA
>NDXB01014792.1:23265-78913 GCA_002631895.1 Agapornis roseicollis
AAAAAAAAAAAAAAAAAAAGAGATTGCATACTGAAGAGGACTAGATTCTAAAAGGTGCAATATGTGCAAATACTTCATTTTAACTGGTGGCAGCTGTTTAAGGAAGGAAAAGGCTGATCAGCTCTGTAATGGAAATAAAGCAGTCATTGAATATCCCTCAGTGCCATGGCAGAAGGAGGAACAAAGCAAAAGCATCTGAGTTGAAGAAGGCTCAAGTGGCCCCTGCTGAAAAAGTGCAGCTACAAAGCTGTATGGAAGCTGGATCTATTCACTCCTCTCATAATAGCAAGAGTTAAGTGGGCCATAAGTGTGTTTATGTTTACAGAACTGTATCTTTCTCCTGCAGAAGTGATTGTTCAGGTCCCTGTTGAGATGCCCTGCATCTGATCACTTTATTTTTTATTAGGACATCAACCTGCTGTTTCTACCATATCATGCATGACTTGCTTCAGGGGTCAGGAAGGGCTTGGTGTGAGCAAACTCTAGGAGCCCTCTCCTTCACACCAAGAGGGAGTGCCTAAAAAGCACCATGTAACCATCCTTCTTCAGCCTCCCTTAACACCATTACACAAAACAAAAGTTAGCAAACGTCCAGACTAGACCCCAGTGTGAAGTTTTCCCATGCAACAGACATTAGAGATAAAACCTGAACTCTATGGTAGGGGCCAGAACTGAAGCTTTTGAGTGGAGCTGAACTCCCTTGCAGTTAGGCCATAATTGAAACATGAATTATTTAATCCCAGTTCATTAAATGTCTTTGAACTGATATTTTTCAGCCATTCCTGTTTTCTGAATTTCCCACTTGTCATTGTTTAAAAATTTTCATTTCTTCTTTGCCTGTTTGCCACAGAGAAAGATAATAAATTACAAGCCCTGGAGCAGGATCCCATAGAACACTGCATGCTGGGACTTTCACAATAAGTTTCTGCCCCAGGGGTCACGGCAGACACAATGAGCTGTAGAGCTTATTGATAGCATGTCTCTCCCTCCCATTATGTATTCCCTGTGTAGTTATTGACAGATAGTTGGCACCCTTCACCTCTCCACCCACTCCTCCCTCTTGTTCTGTACTAGCTGACAGGGTTTTCCACCCTCACAAAGATACTTGTCATGTTTGGCACCTGCTCCATACTGCTACGGACCAACCAGATTTACTTGTTTTGGGATCTAATTAAATCCTTTACTGCCTTATTGGATGAGTCATTTCATTTTCAATGACTTCTCCTAAGTTTCCTGCAGCTCCTTTTAACCAAAAGAAAAAAACACAGAGCCAAAGTCCTGGCACTGGAGCATTTAAGATCCATCTGAACAAGTGTCTCATAGTTTGACTTTGGGGACACAGTAAGAAATCTTCTATTCTCTCAGCCTTGTTACATGGATGAACAACAGAGGCATTCCCAAATCCCTTTTTAATGACTTTGAAGGCATGACACAAAATCTGTTGAATTGTTAGGAAGGCTCAATTTGATTTTTTATTGTTTTGGATTAGGCCCAAAGGCAGCACAGAACAGCTAGATGAAGATCAACCAAGAAAAAAAGGCCTAAAGACCTGACTAAGAGAAAGACAAAGCAGTTCCAGTATAATTCCCAATGAAGTCATGAATCAGGTGCAACTGGACATCTCAGAACAGCCCACCTCTCCTTGTAACTGTCACATCGATGCTTTTTGGCAATGGCCAATTATGTTGCCTTGGTTTGAACCATGTGCACAGAAAGTCTATAGACAGATTAAATCCTTATCATCCAGAATTAGTGTTGTGTTTGCAGTGTTTACTCGCACTCTGTATTTTCTAATCTTGTTTCTTTCCCACCTTTCAGGTCTATAATCAACTTTTATGCATTTTCCTGAGAATGTACAATCTGATTTGAGCTTCCTTTCTTGTTTTTTAATTTCATTGCACCTCTTCATATTGTATCATGGAGACCATCACTTTCCCTCGCTTTGAAAGCTACCTTGGATAATATTTTCCTAACCCGCACACTACAGTTTTGACTTCTGGAATACCGTAGCTCACTTCATTGCAACAACCTGAACTCCCATTTCATATGGACCTCTTCCATGTGTCCTGTGTGAGCTCCCATTTCAAACCTTAGCTATGAATACTTTCCACAACTCTTCTAAATCACCCTTTCTTTTACTTTTTTTAATACTAGTTGGCTTCTCTTAAACCAGTAAAACATTATGGGATATCATTTGTAGGAAAGATGATTGTTTCATTAAAGTTTTTCCCAAGTTTTGTTAGGTTCAGGATGGGAGAATTTTATGCCCAGGAGCTATGATCTGAGGATGGATGTAGTTTAAAGAAGAGAAAGAGAATCAGGCACAAAGCCAGTTGTATCCTACTTTTGGGAGCAAAAGGCAGTACTTGATGCCAAGTTTTTGGACTAACTCCTCATCAAATATGAATAGGATCAGACTTTTCACTATAGCAGATTTTAATGACGTATATTTGCTACCAAATAGTAAGTACTTGCTGCACTTAATATCTTCGTTAGAAAATCATCTACCTTGTCAGACTTTGAAGCCTCTACCTGTCCAGAGTGTATTTAAACCTATTCATTGTAAGTAATACAGGGTGAAGGAGTTTTTAAGATATGGGTGAAAATTGGGCCATTTTTATAGAAGGCTGTATGTGGGGTAGGTCTCATAGGCAACAGTGGGCTTCACTGATCAACAACCTGATGAAGGTAGGAGCATTGACAGAGTGAAGCAGATATGGGGTGAGGAGGCCAAGGAGTACATCAGTGGGGAAGAAGTAGGGAAGGGAAGAGTTATGCAGAACTTTGAATAGTGTTAATGTGTTTAACCAGGAGCCAACAGCCATTGTTGAATGGGGTTGTTTTGAACTTTCTCTGTTTTCAGCAATGATTGTCGGTTTATCCCCTGCAGTGTTATAAAAAGTTAAATATTGCTATCTAAACACACAGGGAAGGAGGAAAGTTAGATAGGTTTAGAAATCCTGTTGGTTATAAAACCAACAGAAGAGAGAGCTGTGCTGAAGAGAGAGTCTAAATGGGAGGTTATTCCCAGCTCCCCAAAAAGCCTCCATCTCTGTTATCTTGTCCCACCTGGATGCTTTCTTCCCAGCTTAAACAGAGCAATTATGAGGTTATATATCATTCCAGTGCCTGCATCAAAAGGTTCATTTTGCTATTGCTGCATCATCATCCTCATGTCAGCTATTTAGCAGCACAGTTTATCAGTCAGATACATCATCATAAGGGAGACAATTTGAGGATAATGTATGTAACAAATAATATAGTTGCAAAGCTGTTGGGGCTTAATTATGGGACACAGGCAACCGCTACATCTGCATTACAACCACCTGGGAACACAGGGAAATGAATTATTTTCCATGGGCACATCATATTGATGACTCTTTTCTATTGACACTCTTGATACTGGCAGTAAATTAGATTTTTCCCATTTCAGTCCATGCTAACTGAAAGGTAATTTTAAGTCTCTGCATATTCACTGAGTAAACTTCAATTTGGCATCTTTGAACAAAGGAGAGAGAAGAGAGGAATGAAGGGGTTTTATTTTAAATGCCACTGGCTTCCTTGTGCAACAGACTGTTAAATCCTGTTAGCAAAGTTTCCCCAGGAGTAGCTACGGTAAGTGAGGGATGTGTTACTCTCTATTGCTGTGATGTTCAAATAGCTGAACATTTGGTCTGTAGACAGTATATTAACTTTCCTTGAATAAAATCAGTGGGGAGACAATCTGTAGTGTCTTTGGGGTCCTCAAATCCACCAAGGAAACCCAAACCCTTCAGGGGAGTTTGGATGCTCTTGTGGTCTCAGAGTCCAATCCAATGTCAATGAATGTGTTACTTGAGCAGGCTTTCAACAAAACTTTCCTCGTGTTGCCTTATTACTTGCAATGCCACTCTTGTCACTTGCACAGGGACATTGAGTAAAGTAAGACTCTTTTTGCACAAGGAATTATGATTCCAATATTGGTACCTGAGAAAGAAAACCCTGTCTTATTTCTGATTGCTTTTGCAGAGCTGACATAAACCTATATTTTTGAGGACTTTGTGTTTTGAAGGCCTTTCTACTTGTAAACAAGGATTAACACGAGGACACTTTTTCTTCAAATCCTATCTTTTTTCAAGCATGACCTGAGCTGTTCTGTTTTAGTACAGATTTAAATTCAACATCTTTCAAAGGAACAGTTTGGCTTCATCTCCATTTCAAGGGGAACAATTCAGTTCAGCTTCAGCTCAAGAAGAAATATGTTTTAAAACCAGGTTTCCATTTGGGATCAAGCTGAAGTCTACTGTCTGATTGAAAATTCCATTTACCTTAAGAGGGAGGCATTCATAAGCAGTAAATAAGAGATAGATCATAACAGACGTAAAGCTCCACTTCAGCATCATAAGGACGGTAACAATATACTCATCAAATTGGAGATAGTGAAGCAGCTCTTACTTTTCCTGAAACTAAAAAGTCTCCCTCCCATAAAAAATGAGCACAAAAGAAAGACAACAAGGCCCTAAGTATGATTATTTTCCAGTAGCTCTTTGTTCATAAAGAACATAACTTCTAAAGACATTGTGTTGGAAAAGCCATACAAAACTGCTTGAAAAATTAAGTGCTGCTTATTGAGTCAGGTTTTATTTGGTGGTCTCTCATCTTGGTACTGATTTAGCTCAACCTTGCTTAGTTTAGAAAAGCTGCCAAAACTCACAGTTTGGCAGTGACATTACTGCAAGTGTCTGATAAATTCTGCCTCTTTTACCTTAGTCCTTCTGATTTCCTGTAACTGATTGATCTTTCCTACCAGTGTGGCTAGCTTAAAGATTAAGTATTTTCCAGTAATAGATGTGAAAAGAAAGAAAAGATCAAACACAGATTACTTGCAAATATCAAATTTAGACAAAGGCTTGAGGGAGAAGAGAAAGCAACTGTTCTTCTGCGTTAGAAGAAACCTATATAAGTTACCCAAGTTATATTTCATAGAGTCAGAGAATGGGTTTGGTTGGGAAGAACCTTTAAAGATCTTCTAGGTCCAGCCCCCCTGCCATGGGAAGGAACGTTTTTCACTACATCAAGATGTTCAAAGTCCCATTCAACCTGACCTTGATCACTTTTAATGATGGGGTTTCCACAATCCTGTGCAACCCATTCCAGTGCCTCATCACCCTCACCATAAAAATTGTCTTCCTTATCTCTAATCTAAATATACTCTGGTTCTAACTCTTTTTATGTAATAGAAGTCAATGATAAGGTCTTCCTGAAGTCGCTTTTTCAGGCTGAACAACCCCAACTCTCTCCATCTTTCTTCACAGGAGAGGTATTTGTCATGGCTGAAAACCCCAGAGGGCATCAAGTCAGCAAACAATAAAAATGAAACTGTGGCAATATTTCAATATCCTGTTTGTTCTGAGAAAACATGGATCAAGATTCAGCCTTTATCCTAACTTAGCCACTGAGCCTATGTGGCACCTTGTGGTATCTTTCAAAGATGAGTTGTTGGGTTGTTTGTCTCAAGTCTACTATGATCAGAATTATACTTAGCTTCTGCAGTATAAAGTCACAATCAAAATAGCCACTTGTAGACTCTGATTTCCTATGTATGCTTTTATAAGTGTAATCCTCAACTGATACTTGCATTTCTAATATTTCAGTATTTTATAGAGTTTAGTGTGTTTAGACCCCATTGCCCGATCAGAGTTACCTTCACAGTGTCTGTTACCACTAGCTACAGTTAATAAACTTGTCTTACAGGCAGCCAGAAGATCCATTTACTTGGCCATCTATACTCAAAAGATACTAGCACCTCTGAAGATAGGCACATGCTGGAAAGCCCCTTCAGATGAAAAGTTAAAACATAATGGCTGTATTATATGTCAATTTTATGAGTGATAGAAAGTGCTCAAGGGGCGAGGTTTGAACTTGAGCAGAATCCCAAGCACAAAATGAGTCTCTGGGGAAATGTTTGTCTCCAAAGACAAACAAGATCAAGATCTCAGTCAATGAAAGCAATTCTGAATGCTAAAGACTTGCTGAAGGATTTCATCACAGCTGGGAGAGCTGAGCAAGTGGGCTGAAATAGAGTGAATCCCTTCAGGTGAATAAATCTACACAGTCACAGAAGGCCACCTTCATTTCCTACATTGTTGCTGTGCAAATTGTGAATTGCATCAGTACATACACCCTCTACTTTTACCATTAAGAGCTGCCTGGGTTTGAGTGCTTGCAAGAGCCAAGTTAGACAGAGAGTGTTCCAAAGGTATCTGCAAAAACAGAAACAGGGGTAAAACCTTTGCCCCATGCCAGATCAAGGATAATCTAGAAGTCAGAGGTATGCTCCTCCCATAGGCTGCATAGGCTGTGTCTCAACTTTGATGAGACAATACTAACCAGGGCATGGGACAATAGGTGCTAGACTTTTCTGAATGTTGTGAAAGTCCCTGTGTTTAAGCAGGTATAAGACCAATGTGTCTTTGTAAAGTCTTTAATGCAGCCTGCAGATGTTGCTTACCCTTTGTGTGAGCTTCAGTTGAGTTTTCATATTAGAAGATAGCAATAGAGAGCAAGCGAAATGTCCATTCTGTAACCTAGCTGGAGCTGTCTGCCTTGTCACAGCCTTCAGGAGTTTCTGGGCACTGCAACAGATCATCTTCTGATGATTTTATAATACTGGTAAATGCTCATCAAGGACATGCTTCAGACAGTGAAGGTCCAGTAAATTAAGGCAGATTTGAAACACATTCTCCAGAGCTTATAGGGTAGTGCTCTTTAGTTTAAAATTACTGTATGCTTCATTGAAGTCCTTCAACAACACACACACACACAAATCAGGCAAATCAATCCCTAATGTGCCAGAATCATGCCAGTAATTAATGTCTAAATGCTAGGACTGAAAGAACAGATGGGAAATGCATCCCTTTTCACCTGGAATAGCAGTGTCATATCTTGAGTTCATAAGGCTCTAACAGCTCTGTAAATATTATTTTACAATTTAGCCATGACAGCTGTAACTCTAGTCTCTGTAACTGACCTCCTCCAGAACATGTGATGATTCATTATGCTAAAGTCCTTTTGATATTTGGATTCAGAAAAGAGAGATGAGAGAAAGGAGAAGCTGAGACAGCTATGACTGTTTAACTTGGAGAAGGCTGCTTATTGATGTACATAAGTACCTGAAGGGAGGAATACTATGAAGGGATAGGACAAGAGGTAATGATTTTAAGATGAAAGAGGGTAGATTCAGATTAGATATTAGGAAGAAATCCTTCCCTTTGAGGGTGCTGAGGTGCTGGCACAGGGTGCCCAGAGAAGCTGTGGCTGTCCTATCCCTGACAGTGTTCAAGGCCAGGCTGGATAGGGCTTGGAGCAACCTGTTCTAGTGGAAGGTGTCTCTGCCCATGGCAGGGGATTGGAAATGGATGAGCTTTAAGGTCCCTTCAACCCAAACCATTCTATGTTTCATTTATTTTCAAAATACTCTAGGATACTAGTAAAATTCCAAGGAACTGGTTAAAATGCACATGACCAAATGTTTTAAAAGATAAATACAGGTAATTACAGAACTAGATTTCTGTCTGACACCTATCCTGGGGAAGAAAAAATACCCAGCTGAATATGCGAATTTATTAATAAGGGATTAAAGATGGCACTATGCAAGTCAGAATGTAAATGTAAGAACAGATCTTGCTAAAATTATATACTGTATTTTTTTCTGAGAATGCAGGCTTGGATGAAAAAGACAATAATGTCAAAACAGTAGAAATCACTATGGTATTTGACTTTACACCAGAAACAACTTGTATAAGAACTAGGAGGATATGAAATGAATATGTAGATGTTGAACTTTTTACAACTGGTTGACTGATAGTCTTTGACATGTAATTGCAAACAGAGTGTATATTTAGATGGGTTTCTAAGCAGCCAATACTGAAAAGGGAGGTCACTGAGACAGAGCCACCTAATAAAGTAGACACACTGAAAATATGCTTTTGTCAAATGTCAAGTTATACATGAAGGAATAAAGAATAATGTATTATCCCATTCCCTCTTGGAAATTAGTGACTTTGGAAAAATCATGCTTTTTTGAGTATGACATAATCAGAATGTCTAATATGAGTTCTGGATATATACATTGAAGGATTTCTGAGCATATGAACAGAAATTACACAGTATCTCAATTTGATAAGGTATTACAGCTGTAGGATTGCTTCTTCTAGTTCTGGTCTCTGCATTTCAGAGTGGGTATCAAAATATTAGGGAGATCACATGGATAAATTAAGCTGCCCATCAGTTATCACATACAGCACTGAAAAGTGAATTAAAGATTCCTTTGTATCACAGGCAATCACACGGAAAGGACTATCTTAGTCTAGACAAGCTCAGACAAGAAATAAGTCATGAACTTTCAACAGGCAAGGTAATTAACTATCAGCACAACCCACCAACAGCTATGATGGATTCTCTATCTCTGGAAAATTTTAAATCAATATTGGATGTTTTTCTGAAAGTTGCATCACAGCTCGATGAGAAATAATGGGCTTGAAAAAGGAATCAGTTAAAGCATGTCCTATGGCTTGGTCTATGCATTTTATATTGGATAATTGCTATAGCTCCTTCTGGCTTTAAAAGATGTTACATTAGGCAAATAGCCACACATCTGAGAGTCATAACTGGGAGTTGAGGATCAGCATTTTCCTGCTTAACATCTGAGTTGGTGACTTGGGTGTCCTTGTTGTGGTCAGAGTATCTGATGAGGCAGTGACTTGTAAATTCTGCCATTCTTGCTGTTTCCAGTATGTCTGTAAATATAGATGCATTACTGTTTGGGCCTATTTTACATTGAAAACTTGATGTTGAAACTTCTGGTAGGTCTGGAAAGTAGAATCTTTAGTTTCACAGAGAATCTTGAGTATAATGTGAGGTCATGGTCCTTCAGCTTCTCATTGAAAGTTCTCAAAATGGAGCAGGGAAAACTTAACCATCTGTTCAAGCTTTCTCTGTCGTAGACATTGACATTTGCTAAAGGCAGCTTTGTTCCTCCAAAACAGCTTTCTTCTGTCCAGTCATTACAGTTCTGAGCCAACAAAACTTTGTGAAAACTTATCCAACTTTTACCACCTAATTTCGATCTCTGGTTTCTACAAACATCCCCTGAGACCTTGAACAAGAAGTCACTTGCTACAAATCCTCTGCTACAAATACCCAGCTATTCATTTAAACTCATTTTACATATCTTTTAAGTGCTTACCTTCTCCATTGAAGCAGTAAGTTCGTGGCTACAAAGACCAATCAATCAATAAATCAATGAGGAATATCTTATTGTGAGGACCCTGACTTAATTGTTACCATAATATCATGCCTCAATAAGTTAGCAAGAATTCATGAAGTTCCCAGAACTCACACTATGAGAGATAATGCAGAACACATTAAAATACCTTTTTTTTTCATGCATTCATTTAAATCATATAAATCCACTTTGAAACTTATTCTATCAGAGGTCTTTCTTTTATTATGTTATTATGATCACATGCAGCAGCAAGGAATAGAAATCAGAGATGGGCATCTATTCATAAGGCACGTTAGTTAATGGTTTTCTAAGTGGATTGAAAACTCAGTCCACTTCCAAGTTTACAGTGCCTCCACACTTAAGTCTTTATTCAAGTATCCTTCCCACAGGCAGTTTCATGATGACCAGTCAGGCTTAGTTGCACTTTTCCATACATCTGCTCTACAGTGCTTAATAAATTCTAAAAAGCCAAGAATACGTCAAACAGTAATTAATAAACATCAGCCTAGGTGCAAGAAAAGGCATTATAGACATTAACAAAACTACAAGAGTAATAAAGGGAGGCCTTCAAACTCATGGCAAAAATAATTCCTTCATAAGATTTCTGATATTTAGGGTTATTAGGGCTGGAATGACTTTGTCTTTTTTATTGATTTCCAAGTCTACATGATTATTGCTCTTTAAACATTGCAGAGTCACATTGCATATTGGTGCAGGCGCTAAACCAACAAGCAGTAGAAAGGCCACTTCAGACCCAAAGCCAAGAAATACCAAGGGAAGTCTTTTTTCATCTTCTACTGACACATGAAACTTCTGGTTAGACCTTTTTCTTCATCAAAAGTAAAATGACGCTGCACGTACCCCACTTCCTCCCTCCACATTGCTATTCAGTGATTAGCAGCAGTCCTTGTAGGCAATTATTTTTTCCTTTATATTAATCAGTAGAAGCACAGTGACTCAGTCCAGCACAGAACATGAAAGTCCTGCTGGGTCATCTTCCTTCCCTCAGCTGGAGTAGGAGATACAAGATGAAGTTCCATGCAGTAAGTGCTCTCATATCTCTACAAACAACTTTTTCAGCCTAATAGATAAATTATCAGGGAAGTTTGTCCTTAAGCAGTGATTCAGAAGTTTTTATTTCCACTTCACAAATGGGTAGATGAAGAAAGAATCTCCCTGGTAAGCATTCAGGGAACTGTGATTTCATGAAGATGAAAACTATACTGTTGAATCAGCTTGGTTGGGAAAGACCTTTAAGGTCATCAAGTCCAACTATTACCCCAGCGCTGCCAAGGCCACCACTAAACCATATCACTGAGGGCCTAATCTACATGGGTTTTGAACACTTCCAGGGACAGTGATTCCATCATTTCCCTGGGGAGCCTGTTTCAATGCCTGAGCACCCTCTCAGTGAAGAAATTGTCCCTTAAATATCTAGTCTGAAATTTCCCTGGTGCAGTTTGAGGCCATTACCTCTTGTTCTATCACTTGTTACTTGGGAGAAGGCACTGACCCCCACCTCACTACAACCTCCTTTCAGGGAGTTGTAGAGAGTGAAGACCCTTCTATGCTGCCAAAGTAGTTCAGTGACACCTTCAGTCTGTCTTTTTACCATAATGAGAGTTGGGGTCATAAATATAAAAACATCATGATGTCATAGGATCAGAATCATAGAACAGTTAGGGTTGTAAAGAACCTAAAGATCATCCATTTCCAACCCCATGCCATGGGCATGCCCATTAGCACCTGTTCCTCAAAAAGCCAGAGGTCTCAGTCTGTCATGTGGTATAGGGTGAGGTAGGTGCATGCCCTGATGCCTACTGGGAAGAGGGAGTTACACCAACATCCTGCACAAGTACACATGGAGAACTTGCCACAGAGAAAGCAAGCTGCCAACTAGCACTGGTTACTTGCTTTTTGCACAGAAAGCAAGAGTTCATCATCTCCAGGACAAACCACATGATATCTCAGCTGTGTTGCACTCTGCATATCACTTCTCCTTATCATTTTTCAGACTTGAGAAGAAATGAGGTTTTTCTTTGCCTTCTTTCAAGAGCTGCTCTCTTGCTTAAACAGTTCCTGCACCCTCCCTGAACAAGGCTGCACTTGGACAGCAGGCAAGGACAGATTGACTTTGCAAGAATGCCTGTGAAAGAGAGACCTTTTGGCCATAAGGCGCTCAGGAAGAGTGCAATAGTTATTACAATGGTCATTACTCAGTTCCAGAGAAGAGAAGAAACTGTGGGATATCTAATGGGGTAGAAAAAAAGAAGCCCTGAGCCATTACTGATATCTTAATATCTGTGCAGTATTTAGCAAAAGAGTCTTACCACGCTTCACCCTCTCAGTTGGGAGAAATTACAATGCCATATGAATAATAGATGAAGTGCTATTTTGATGATGTAAATTAGTATTAATGCAGAAGATTATTTTAATAGTGTGCATAAATGGAATTTTCAGTGCTGAAAGGAACCCTAATTAAATCTGATTCTTTCAACCATTCGCTGCTACGCCACTCAGCATTTTGGCAGGGGGGAGGATGTTTGTTTTCTCTAACACTTATTTCTGTCTGCTCTTTAAATCATTTATTGTTATATTTAGTCACTACAATCAAAAAGTAAAATAAAAACCTAGTGATGAGGTCAAACAAGAAGCCTTTTAATAATGCAGAGCACGCTGCATCAGAAGGAAAACATGCCAGCACCTAGGGAGAGTCATACTGGGGACAGGCATGCTTTAATGCTAGGAAGCTGGAGAAACTACTTTCCGTTCCTCTCGCTTGTTTTCCTGTAACAAGACCACTATTCCTGCAGAAAGGATTTTGCTGCCTTGACCTTAATTTTTTTGTCTGTTGCATACAACAAGGTCACACTTGTACAATGATACACATTCACCATTACCATAGAATTGGGTTCAACCTGACTAGGAAAGCAGGCAGCCTTATAACATCTTTCAAGGGTCTTTGTCCCACAGCAATTTCCCATTCAGTACGCATCTACTTAAATCCTTGTTTGCATAAGACTGACCAGACTATTTGGACTGTCCTTCTGCAAGCTCAAGTGCTTCTAAATTACATTTTCCAATCCATACGCAGGAAAAGAATTAGAACAATGAGATTATCCAGAAATGCTTAGGATGGTGAAGAGCATGGCCAAAATTTTCATTTTGCAGAAAGAGCAAAGCCAGGAAGATGTTATGGTAATTTCATAACTCTTCTCAAGCTCCACTTCTGCTCCTTCTTCAAGGGTGTGGGATCAGCCTGAACCAATAAAATGTGTTTACTTACCTTAAAATAATTATTTTTTCCACTTTTTTTTCCCCCCTTTTTTTCAATATAGAATAAATGAGTGTGGGTCAACATTTCACCAGCTTCCAGAACAAGCCCAGGCAGCTCTATCTGCCTTTCTCTCTCTGAACAGTGCTGGATAACATGGAACCTCCACCTCCAACCACCTCCCAACAACTGTTATTTGCTGAAGAGAGAGCATTCAGACAAAAGAGTAATCTCCCAGGTTATATTCACAGTCTTCAACACTTCCCAACGCTGCATGTTGATGTTCAGGGATCACCTGCTACAAGCTCAGGAGTGTTGCATCCCAACTAGAAGGAAGTGCAGCAGGGGGATCAGGAGACCTCCTTGGATGGATAAGGAGCTGCTGAGGAAAATTCAGAGGAAAATTCGAAGGAAAAAAGAGGCTTATGAAAGGTGGAAGCAAGGACAGGCAGCCTGGGATGAATACAGGGATGTTGTCCAGGACGCTAGGGACCAGGTGAAGAAAGTTAAGTCCCAGTTAGAATTAAACTTAGCTCGGGATGTTAAGAATAGCAAGAAGGGATTCTACAGGTATATTGCAAATAAAAGATGGACCAGGAACAACTTAGGCCCCCTCCAGAAGCTATCGGGAGAACTAGCTGAAGTATGGAGAAGGCTGAGGTTCTGAATGACTTCTTTGCCTCGGTCTTCAATGGGAAAGGCTCTGACTGCACCACCCGAGTCTTGGAGGGCAGACGCAGGGACTGTGAAAATTAAGACCTTGGGCCCACTGTAGGAGAGGATCTGGTTCGAGACCATCTTAAGAACCTGAACATGCACAAGTCCATGGGACCTGATGAAATCCATCCGTGGGTCCTGAAGGACCTGCCTGGTGAGTGAAGTTGCTAAGCCACTGTCCATCATATTTGAGAGATCATGGCAATCAGGTGAAGTTCCCAAAGACTGGAAAAGGGGAAATATAGCCCCCATTTTCAAGAAGGGGAAAATGGATGACCCGGGGAATTACAGACCAGTCAGTCTCACCTCTGTGCCTGGCAAAATCTTGGAGGTTGGACAAAGCCTTGGGTGGCATGGTTTAGTGTGAGGTGTCCCTGTTTATGGCAGGGAGGTTGGAACTGGATGATCTTAAGGTCCTTTCCAACCCTAACTATTCTATGATTCTATGATAATAAAATATCCATCACTATACGTTCACTTTCTACAACATGTCTTTCTGCTCTACTGTTAAGAGAATGCACTTGACCAATCCTGACCAAAAGCAGATGGCTCCATTCTTACAGAACATTAGAACTGTAGTCAATGCTTTTAGAGAAACATCATAAGACATATCTCATCAGAGCTAAGGTTAATATTTTGGTTCTCTGGTGAGATCCTGATGTTTGATGTTTAGCTCCACCAAAATCACCGAAAGGAATAATGGGGTAAAAATAAGCTCTTGAATATGATCTACTCTGATCTAATTCTTGAACAAGTTCTACTCTGATCTACTTCTTGAATAAGTAGAAATCCAGAATTTGGAATAAACATGCAAAAATCCAGGGCAGTACTAAAAAAAGAGTTCCCTATTAGGTTAACTGTTGAACTCAGTGATCTTAAAGGTCTTTCCCAACCTAAATGATTCTATGATTCTATTCAAGAACATTTGAGGTCTTTGAAACACACCAATCTCTTCAGCTCTACATGTTCTGAATAAAGAGTGCAGTTGCTGGAGGCAACTCTGCCTTATAGCAGGGGCCAGCCACTGCCCTCCACAGATCCTAGAAGCAATGATCGCATCTAGGATCTGCACAGAGGTAAGGTACAGTATTACTGTGCAGCCTAGACATATGCTAGTCATTTGACAGATATTTATGTCCATGCATTGTGCTATAAAGTATAATAAACAATGACAAAATACCAATGGCATAGGAGGATCATTATTTATGTGGTTTACGGTGGGGCTGTTTCATAATTTATCAAGAAGTTGCTTTGTGTTTTAAAATGTATTAACCAATAGTTCTTAATGTATGATCACAATACATTAGCACAGCACTGAAGTTAACCTCAGGTGTCCATTACGGAGATATTTTTAATGTGGTAAAGCTCATAAAGGGGAAGCCAGGAGTGACTAACCCATTTTTGTGGAAATCTGAATTAATGGAATAATTACATGAGAACAGTAGATGCTATCAAACTGGAGGGGCCATTGACACAGACTGTGGAGCCTTTGTGTTCAGGAGACAGAATGAGGCTCATTTCAAGCTGTGCTTCTTTTGTTCTGGTGATGTTGATACAGATACAAATGCCTGTTTAGAGATAAAAAAGAGATTCATGATTCACTCCTTTGGATGAAGAAGACCAAAAGGAGTTAAGGGGTTTGCTGTCCTCCTGAGGCCTTCAGTAAGATCCTTTCTAAGATACAGGTAGAGATTATCAATCCCTGCAGGCCAGGCTTCTCCCTCCAAAGATGCTACTTGTTCTTCAGATCGGATGGTATCAGTGCACCTCAACCTACCTCAGCAAAAATGAGCTGGGTTATCAAGGAGCTATTGTTCTGAAGAACTTTGAGAGCTACACACCCAGGTCATGTTAAACCAGCAAAGGGTTACAGCCGCTGTACTTATAGCCACAGGTACTTATATTGTACACATCTACCCACCAGTCATCTCACATCATCTTTGCCTCCTGAATCACATTCTGCTGCTGAAGAGAACATGATCTTGCAGTCATCATTTCTGTCTCCTCCAGATCCTCTTCTTTGGGACTCACTTTTTCAAGGAATCCCACAAAATGCACCACCAGACTGCTGATGGCCAGCTTGCTCCAGGTAGGCAGCATTGCTCACTTGAATGATATATTATCCACGCTCTACACAACAGGTTTTTTTGGGGAATTTGGTTTGTTTGGGGCTTTTTTCCCTCATTGATTACATCCAACCATAGAACTAGACTAGGAGGATAAACATTTATTGACCACCTACACATCAAAGACGTGTGTGTAACTACAGAACACAATAAAGTGCAGACAAAAGATTCGCAAGCAAGCCAGTAATTTCACAAACCTCAGCATGGGTATATGGAAATGTCAGTTCAGATCCAGCACCAATAAATCATTTTCAACACTGATATATGTGGATGCCTCTAAATATCTTCTATGACTTGAATTGTATGGCTTTGGTGTGCCTCCACTGTGCTCTCCTTCAAGGCCAACACCAGGGTGAGATTTTTCAGTAAGATCTGCACAAAATGGGAGGTTAAAATCATATGTAGCTAATAATTAACTCATTTTTACGTGATTTTTAATTTCTCATAACATTATATTAAAAAATACAGTGCAGTGATAGACCTGAAGCTATATTATTGCCATCAGTGTCATAAAAATTGCTCTCAGAGAAGCAATAATGAGAACTCTAGCATCTCATATTCTCAGCCAACTATCAGGATATGTAAGGTGTCACTGCTACTTGTCTGCATTCATTAAGGAGGTCATCCGACAAAACACACCTGAACTTGGATTTCAACATTTTCATCATGGAAATTTCAGCTTCATTTGAATGTGTTGACCTGAAATGTGAACTTAATCAAAAAGGAACTCCACTCGGAAAGAGAAAGCTGAGGTTTCTTCCAGTAATAACTAAAAATATGGTTGACATGGCTGTGCATTTAATGGCACATCTGTTTGCAAGGTCATAATTTCCATTCCAGGTCACTGAGCTCTACTTTCAAGACACTTCCAAACTGATTAGAAATTCTGCATATAAGCCTAGCAACCAAGAAGCTAGAGAAGAGGTGACTGTGTTGCAGCTGAAGACAGACACCTCAAAATCCTCCTTGGCATTTTCCAAATACTCTGACTACCTCATCTTAGGAAAGCTTATTTCTTCTTTTGAAAGGTAGAGAAATGAAATCTGTGTCAAACTGGGTTATCTAAGCTCGAGCTTCATTCTGAAAGCACTTACTGATGGAATAATTTGTGTCAGTTTTCCCTTCCCCTTGAATTCAAGATCTTTAAGTTGGGATGTCAGATCAACAATGAAAGCTGAACCAGACAAATGTGGAGGACACGGAGTTCTTCATACTGCTTATCTCTTTCATCCTAGAAGTGGCATATTTCTGTGTAGAAGATTTTGAAATCTTTTCAGTGTTTTTCCTTTTCTGTTGCACCATTGTGTGAAGGTAGGCAGCTGTAATGTGCACTATTAAAAGATCATTTAAAAGATTTAAATAATGGAATCTGGCAGGGATAAAATTTGCTGTCCTCAGGATGGTCTTTCTTACCAAAGGACGCTGTTAACTGTAGCAGGGACTTATAGGCCCTGGAGAAGTAACTCTTTCCTGTGCAGTAAAGTGGTATCATCTCTGAGTTAAGGGAAAACCACCAGCTGCTCTTATTGAAACATGTTGTGGAATAAGCACATCCATGTCTTCCACCTTCCTTACAAATAGAAGGAAAACGTTTCCTCCCAGTGTTTTCTTTTGTTAGAGTTTGAAACATCTCTCCTTTGAAGCCGTGCCTTATGGATGTCATAGAATCACAGAATCATAGAATCATTAGGGTTGGAAAGGACTTTAAGATCATCCAGTTCCAACCCCCCTGCCATAACCAGGGACACCTCACACTAAACCGTGTCACCCAAGGCTTTGTCCAACCTGGTCTTGAATATCACCAGGGATGGAGCACTCACAGCCTCCCTGGACAACCCATTCCAGTGCCTCACCACCCTCACAGGAAAGAATTTCTTCCTTAGATCCGATCTAAACCTCCCCTGTTTAAGTTTGAACCCATTACCTTTGTCCTGTCACTACAGTCCCTAATGAAGAGCCCCTCCCCAGCATCCCTATAGGCCCCCTTCAGATACTGGAAGGCTGCCATGAGGTCTCCACGCAGCCTTCTCTTCCCCAGGCTGAACAGCCCCAACTTTCTCAGCCTATCATCCAAAGGAGTACCAGGCTGCATTGACAGCAGCTTCTGAGTTGTTCAAGCAGCAGACAGTGAGTATGCAAGCTTCCAACTTTACTCAATTTCCCCTCAGATTTCCCTGTTACAAGCTCAATTTCCTGTGCTGCTACACTCCTAGAAATCTGGACACCATATACAATATTCAAAATATGTAGTTATAATTATCAGAAATAAGTTTTCACTTTGAAGATGACCCTCCTCTACCAACCAGACCTCTTCATTGCATTTCTTTTTGATGCATATTTCTGGTGCAAGATGTACCTGTTGCAGCTTCAGATTTAATTCCTAAACATGTGAGTATAGGACTAGCATCAACCTCAGACTTGGGAACATACCTTCCACAATGGCTGGCCTCCTGTGCTGTTGGAAGACTCAACTACTTTGAAAGAAAGGATCTCTCCAGCCGTTGCTCTGCACACAACACATTAGATAATCCTTAATTAAAGTATGTAAATAAAGGTATGACTAGGACCTCTTTGTGGAACTTCCTTTCCGACATCTCCTGTAGCTTTGACTGAACAGTAAACTAGCCTCAGTAAAATAGCACTTTCAAGGAGAACTTGATATCCTTGCATTGCAACCTTTCCTTCAGCCAAGGACCCCAAGCAGATGGAAGCATCTAAGTTACATGCTTGATCCAAACACGTGCACTCTACAGAGCACTTGAACATGCCCTGCTCAGACACTACTGTTCTATTTAATGCCAGGCTATGTGTGACTGCCCATGGATGGTAACCTCTCCCCACTGAGTTTGCAGGAATGTGACATGTTTCCTTATCCTCACCATGTAGGGTGCAAAGCAGTGGACACAGAAATCCAGTTTTAAATCCTTCGACACCTAAATTGGAAGTGCTTATGGTGTTTTTCCAGATCTTGTCCTTTGGCTTTATTCTTGCGCTGGCTGTCAGCAGAATGCTGAACAAGCCTCTGGAAAACCAAAACGCAGGTATCCTGAACTAGGCACATTGATGGATACTTCAGAGATTACTTGGCCTTAGCTTTCTGCCTTTCTGAAATTCAAATAATGATTGTTACTTACCTTGAGGGCATACTGGAAAGCTTAATTCATTAACTGTGCTCATAAAGCAGTGCAGTATCTTTTGGCTCCTAATTTAAATTCAATAGCCAATGCTAAGTTGCAAAGTTCCTAAATCAATACGTAGAGATGTGAACAAAAGATATTTGCCTTTCAAGAGTTTGGGCCCATTCATCTTTCAGCAAGAACTCTCTTATTCTCTCTAATTTCAATTGACTCAGTTGAGAATTGGGAACCAAACATCTGACCATTATGATCTAAATTTCTGTTTGTCAGAGCAAAAATCCAGCCTAAACACTGTGGCTATTATACTCTGCACAACAGCAGCGATGTATGATTAAAGTGTTATCCTCATTAACTTCATTATAAGCCTCTGCAATCAGAAGACACTTCACTGATGGTAACTTTCTGAGACTGTCTCTTCTCTGATTAAATGTCTTTGGTGCATATTTGCAATTACATTTAAGCAAACATGCATACCTCTTTATGAACATTTCAAACATCCATGCCATATACATATCTATGTAGGTCTGTGGCATAGTTTTATTTCCCCATAAGCCAGAGAGTATGTTGTCTTTTTCTTTCCTTTATTTCTTCCCTATTTCACAGAGCATCTGTCTATAGTATACTATAGGAAGACTGGAAATGATCCAGACCTACATGCCAGACAAAGCTTTCCTCACCCACCACCCCTCTTATCCTCTTATTTCTTTTCAGATGCTAGCTTTATTTCTTTCAACTTCCTTTGAAGCAGCTCATGCTTTCAGGCGATGCCATTGGTTTGACAAGGAAGCCTAGATCATTGAATATATCATTGTCATTCCTCAGGGTTTCTGCCAGCTGCCTAGAGGAGGAACTGTTTGCTTCTTAGGTGTAATTTGTCTCCTGGGATGTTTTAGAGGAAGATTTTACCTCTCTCTGAATCACTGCAGATTGCTGCAGACACGCATAGGGGATAAGATGTCTCTTTGCTGGTGAGTCTCACTGGCATCCTCACATCCTTGGGGAATGTGCCTCCCAGATCAGGGTGGTGGAGTTGAATTTTTGCCTTTTTCTGGAGCATTTTGCACTGCCTGTCTCCTATGACTACTGGAGGATGTCATGGCAAAGCCCTTGGTCTTCTTTGCATGACACAGTGTAGTGGTGGCATTTGAGTTTTTGATAATAAGGCTGTTAAAAATGGTTTATTGGCCTGTGAAGGCAGATGTAATAAATGCTTTATAGGCCTTTCTGTACTACATCTTTATTATACACTTGTTTATATTAGTAAGGAATTGAACTTGCTGAACCAAGTAGTCCACTCCAGTGTTTGAGTGTTCACTTTGGTGTGAACTGTTCTTGAATCATCCAAACTCTTCCGATGGATTTGTCAAAGATCCTTATACAATTGAGTTCTAATTTTTGCTGCACTCCTTTGTGTGTAAAGACTACAAGGATCTTTACTAGTTTTAATCACCTGTTGAAGTGATAATTTTGCAGTACAGCCTGCTTTTAGACAAGTCACTTGAGCCCAGTTGAAGAAACAATCCCATTTCAGGGAAGCACTTAAACACATACTCAAGAATAATTGCTGAAGATGACTGGGATTATGATGGCTGGATTTGCAAGGATTTCCAAGACAAACAGAACATTGGGGTGATGTAGTTAAAGCCTCCCCATATTTACATTTAACAGAGAATCAGAGAATGATGTGATCAACACTTTGCTCAGGTACATCAATTCATTAAGCAACCAGGCTTAGGTTTACTGAATGGGAAGGGAAAATCACTGGCATAGAAAGCAACTGTACTCCTGGTGCAACTAATCTGTGGTAAATCAAATCAGTTTCTAACAGCAAAAGCCACTTCTGTTTCCAGATACTCCCAGTCTTTCTAGATTGTGGGAAGGAAATGGTAATGAATTCATTCTTGTATCCTGCTAGGACTTTTATACTTTTTTTGACCCTTTAGATCAAGATACTGGGTTAATACCTGGACAATGCCTACAGTCTCCAGCAGGAGGTTGAACCCACAGCATTATTAAAATGAGCTGTATTTTACTAGAAAACAGAAATTATTGAGGAGCAAACAGAGCATAAGGTCCCACAAGCCAGCCTAGCCTTTCTTACAACCCTGTTATGCCCAAACCTTGCTCTCAGGAACATTTTCCTCATGCTTCTCTCTTCTCTTCTTCTTGGGTGGTCAGCAGCAGAAACCCAGATTGCAAGTCAGGTAGTAAGATTTCTCAGCAGGGTTTGAAATCAACAAAGGACCAGAAGTGTTGGAGACAAAGCTGTGAAGACCTGCCAAATCTGCTCTTAACCTAGCTCTGCTAGGAAATACCATTACCTCCCCTTTTTACCTTGCTTTCCATCTTCCTTCGCTTTGTTTCCATAAGTAAAAGAATCAAAGTTCTTCTTTTACAACTGTATAAATGAGATGTCAGTGGCACTTTGAGCATTATACTATATTAAGTACTCCATGCACTCCTCAACAAAACAGTTGAGAGAAAAGATCTTGAAAGGCTTTGTATTAAACAAGTGAAGACAAGAGGAACACAGCACACTAGAAACAATGATAAGCAAACAGAGGCCTTCTCCGAACATATGTCTATAACTGCTTTCAAATGATTAAAGAATCACTTTTTTTTTTCCACTTTGGAAGAATGGAGAAATAAACAATATTTAAATCCTTAAACAGTAAGACCTGGGCTCATCCCTTATTGACTCAGGTACTATTTAGCTCCTTGTATATTTTGCTGCAACTAAGTGAAAATGGTTCCTATTGTATTCTGTACCTTTTAGGAAAAAAAACCCAAACCACACAAAAAGAAAACCTCATAAAATCAAACATCTCCTACCTGGGAGGAAAGCCAAAATGTTGAAAAGATATGATGAATGAGAGCAGACATTAGCTGAAGCAAGAACACTGAACAAAAAATGCAAGTTATCGGCATGGTACTGTTTTTATTGTCACCAGGAATCTGAAAGCTGCCTCTTATTAAAGCATAAACACTTATTTTCATCAACTTACTAATTAACTCTGTATAAACTGAATGTTGGATATCTTTAATTTAATGTCCTCCATTGCCACATACAGTCCCAAAACAGGCTGGAAACTGGAGAATATATCACAGAATCAAACCAACAGAGGCTGTTGCTGCTTGGCTGTGAGATGCAGAGAAGGACCTGGGGGTGGTGGTCGATGAGAACATGAACATGAGCAGACTGCAGTGTGAGCCTGCGGCTCAGAAAGCAACCGTATCCTGGGCTGCATCAAAAGGAGCATGACCAGCAGGTCCAGGGAGGTGATCCTGCCCCTCTACTCTGCTCTCTTGAGACCTCACCTGGAGTATTGTGTGCAGTTCTGGTGTCCTCAACATAAAAAGGACATAGAGCTGTTGGAACAAGTCCAGAGGAGGCCACGAGGATGATCAGGGGACTGGAGCATCTCCCATATGAAGACAGGCTGAGAAAATTGGGGCTGTTCAGCCTGGAGAAGAGAAGGCTGTGTGGAGACCTCAGAGCAGCCTTCCAGTATCTGAAGGGGGCCTATAGGGATGCTGGGGAGGGACTGTNTGCGTGGAGAGAGCAGCCTTCCAGTATCTGAAGGGGGCCTATAGGGATGCTGGGGAGGGACTGTTTGTTAGGGACTGCAGTGACAGGACAAGGGGTAATGGATTCAAATTTAAACAGGGGAGGTTTAGATCGGATCTAAGGAAGAAATTCTTTCCTGTGAGGGTGGTGAGGCACTGGAATGGGTTGTCCAGGGAGGCTGTGAGTGCTCCATCCCTGGTGATATTCAAGACCAGGTTGGACAAAGCCTTGGGTGACATGGTTTAGTGTGAGGTGTCCCTGGTTATGGCAGGGGGGTTGGAACTGGATGATCTTAAAGTCCTTTCCAACCCTAACTATTCTATGATTCTATGATTCTATGCACAAGAGAGCTGCTCCACGCTCCTCCTAATGCAGGAAGCCAGCTCTTTCATTGTCCCTGTGCAAGCAGAAGTCTGTAGTCAAAACAGGCATATAGAAACCTTTTCCTCACTGGAGAATTTTCCAGGATCACAAATCCCCCAGTAGCTTGGAAGTTAACTCCAAAGCACAGTGAAGGTTTTTTGCTAATGTTCCCACAGATTTTAAGATTTCATTTAGTTTTGCAAACATCATAAAATGCCTGACCATGCCCTACATATGACACGGGTCTCATAGGCCAGGTGGTCTCTATTCGGTCATAAATCTTGTTGGTCTCTAAACCATTAATCCAGGTGGGATGTGCCAAAAAGTCTAAGATGGGGCTAGGTACTTATGTTTACACAGTAGGAACTGAGTGAATTATGAGCATCTTTTCACATTGTCTCCCAAAACCTGATCTAGACAATTTGTGAATCCAAATTAAACAGCCAGTCCTTTTCAGCATGTACCAATAAATTGAATTTGCTCAGTCCTGCCCATGGTTATCTTGACATGAATTGATTTCCAGTCGGAGATGTGTAGCTGTGCTGGTGCAGTGCTTCACCCAGGATAGGAAAATCAGTTTCCCAAGAAACCAAGAAATACTCATGGATCCTGGACCTTGCACACACATGGCCAGCTTGAAGTCCAGGGAATGAGAGCTGGGCTTTCTCTGTACATTACTCCCTGATACTAAGATCAGTCATTTCCTCTAAGAAATGCATGCCTGGAACTGGAATAAAATCCCTGTTCACCATTAACCTTAAGCCTTCAAGACTCAGTTTGGGTGATACATGTTAATGTCAAGACTTCTGAAAGGACTTATGTTGGTCTGTAGGCATCCAAACCTCTCAAGCTTGCCAAGTGCTCTTTCAGAAGCACCTGTATCTCCACATCAAATACAGCTGTGTTGGTAGTACCGTTGGTACATTTCCTTGCTCCTGCCTTCTGCCCCAGCTCTTTCAAGGGACAATTTATTGTTCATAATATTATAGAATAGAATCATGGAATGGGTTGGAAAGGACTTTAAATCATCTAGTTACAACCGCCTGCCATAGATGTTATTTCATCTACAATCTTTGTGCAGAGAAGACATGTAGGTGTTGGAAGAGTGAAATGTTTTCCCTTTTTGAGGAATGCCTTAACAGCACTATGCTTAGACAGACTTCAGACAGGATGTCCCCCTGAGGAAGTCAGTGGAGAAGCCATCTCTTTATGAACATTAAGAAATACAGCAGCTAATGAGAGTAAAGTCCTATTTTTGTTAAGCATAAGCCTTTGCTCAGAATAAAAGATTCATATGGATTAAAGCTTCTATAAACAGAGCTTCTACATGGCTCAGAGCAGCTCTGCCTCCTTTGCAGTTCTCTCAAAAGAGGTGGCAGCAGATCTATCTGCTCAAAGTATCCTACTCAGTCAGAAAGCAGGTAAATCCCAGCATCAAATGAATACAATAATCTCCTATCAGTCTGTAGTCTGGTTTTATCAGCACTGTATCTAAAAAACCCCACACCCCTGGTGCAGAACTCTTAAGATCTAAACTAATGACACATGGACTCAACACAGGCAGCAAGAAGCAATAAAGAAGCTTTCAGTTCCCTAGGTTCATTGAAAGCACAGGAGTTGCTCTTGCATACCTGTGCAGGGTTATTAATAAGGCCAATATCTGTGATAGCCCTTTGAGCTGATGCATGAGCTGCAGAATCACTGCCTGTCAGATCTGTGACCAATGTGGCCTGCGATAGCAGACGCAGCCCAGCCACACTTAGCTCACTGTCTGGAATGCATTTAAAGCTCTTTGGTTTCATGATGAGATGAGGATTTGCCAACCCTAGTACTTCTATATACTGACAGTTTAACTGCTGATGTCAGATTTTGTTGAAAAATGAGTTAATTTATGATTGCATGAAATGTTTGTCAGAAAGACAAAACACTTGGATCTGTTGGCACTATATAAAACTATAAATACTAGAGAACATAGTGACAGGAGCCAACATTTATTAAAATTATTGCCTGTAATGTTTTCAATAACCTCTTTCATTTGTTATTATTTCACATCAAGAGGTCTCTAAAAACATACTATCCAGGCTGCTAAAGAAGACCTAGGATACAGATGGACACCAAGTTCAGCATGAAGGACTTGGAAAGGGCACAAGTAGAGATGGGAGAGAAGTCTGTCATCACATTCAGTTATCCTTAGGCTTCTCCCATAGGTAACTCTCACCACTCCTGCTCCAGGTGCTGCTACATATCCAGTGATTTTCCAATATCTTTGTGACAGCTATTTGGATGGAAATCATGGAAGGGTAACACCAAGAAAGTAAAACTGTTCCTCTCCTGACCTGTATGAAGATAGGCTGAGAAAGTTGGGGCTGTTCAGCCTGGAGAAGAGAAGGCTGCGTGGAGACTTCAGAGCAGCCTTCCAGTATCTGAAGAAGGGCTATAAGGATGCTGCAGAGGGACCCTTCATTAAGGATTGTAGTGACAGGACAAGGGGTAATGGATTCAAACTTAAACAGGAGAGGTTTAGATTGGATATAAGGCAGAAATTCTTTCCTGTTAGGGTGGTGAGACGCTGGAATGGGTTGCCCAGGGAGGTTTTGAATGCTCCATCACTGGCAGTGTTCAAGGCCAGGTTGGACAGAACCTTTGGTGGTATGGTTTAGTGTGAGTTGTCCCTGCTTATGGCAGGGGGGTTGGAACTAGACGATCTTAAGGTCCTTTCTAACCCTAACTATTTTATTATTCTATGATTCTATAAGCAAAGAATATTAATAGATACTTTAAATTACATGATTGATTTGTAATGATGCAGTGGGTTAACCCTGGCTAATTGTCTAAAGTTCCACCCAGGTGCTCGTGCACTCTTCTTCAAAACAGTTCTCAAGTGGAGGAAAAGCAAGTTTAACACACTTTGACAGTTGATTTTTTGTCCTTCTTGTACCTGAAAGCCTTGATTGAAGAGAGGTAATTGATCGGCAGAACACTTCAATATCATAGACAAGCTGGGCATCATCAAGAAAAATCACGGACACTGGAATCCCAAGGAAAGAAAAGGTACCAGTGAAGTAAAAAACCCAGCAATGTTTCTTTTCTCCCTCACAGTTCTAACAACAAGGAAATTAACTTTGATGGTTTTCAGTATCACAACACAACTGAAACTCAAAGGAAACAATTCTGCCTCTCTGAAACCTATCACAGAGCTTGCAAATTCCCCATCCTGGAAAGGGCAGGCTTCATTTGCCAGCTCTTCTGTCTGTCTCCTGTGCTGCTGTGGATTTAAATTCTGCTTAAAAAAAGAAAAGAAAAAAAAAACCCAACTTGGAGATCTTGTACGTGAGCCAGGATTCGATGTACTTCTCAACATCAGCAAATTGGAAAATCTCAGTGCAAATTGAAAGTTGAAATAAATGAGTTCTGAGGTCTCTGCACCGGTGAGATGGTTTGTTTTGTCTTTTCTTTTTGGCTGCTTGCATTTCTTTCCTGAGCTCGACTGTGTCACAAGCAAAACAAAAAAACATTTGAGTGTGCAGTCTGTGGATCATGGAGAAAAGGGGAAACTGACTGCCCAGCTGAAGGCATCATAGAATCATAGAATAATCGAACAGTTAGGGTTGGGAAGGATCTTAAGATCACTCAGCTCCAATCCCCTGCTATGGGCAAGGACACCTCACACTAAACCATGTTACTCAAGGCCCTGTCCAACCTGGCCTTGAACACTGCCAGGGATGGAACATTCACTGCTTCTCTGGACAACCCATTCCAGTGCTTCACTGCCCTCACATTAAAGAACTTCTTCCTTATATCTAACCTGAACTTCCTCTGTTTCAGTTTAAACCCATCACCCCTTGTCCTATCATTACAGTCCTTAATGAAGAGTCTCTCTCCAGCATCCTTATAGGCCCCCATCAAACAATGGAAGCTGCTCTAAGATCTCCATGCAGCCTTCTGCAGTCTGAACAGCCCCAACTTTCTCAACCTATCTTCATATGGGAGTTGCTTCAGCCCCTGATCATCCTCATGTCCCTCGTCTGGACTTGTTCCAACAGCTCCATGTCCTTTTTACATTGAGGACATTAAAAGTGCACACAGTGCTCCAAAATGGATATTTTCTAGTGAAAAAGGTTGGAAAGATCCAGCTGCTCCTGCAGATGCCAGCTCCAAAGTCTCATTTCCAGACACAAGAGCCTGAATTGCATGCAAACAGCTTGACCATGAAGCTAAAAGCAGGCATTAAATTATATGAGACATCCCAAAGGAAAAAAGAAATGGCTCCCCCACTTTGTGCATTGACCCTTTGTGTCTAGCCAAGCCCTCCCAAAGCTTCAATCAGCCTCTGTGAGGTTTAGGACAGCAAATCCTATTTTGATGTGTGGTTTCATAGTAGAAAACTTGCACTTGGGTAAAGTGCTCAGGGTCTCAGTAAAAGCGGATGGATTTTTCTCTAAAGGATCTATAAAGGCCATGCATGAAAGCCAAAAGCACCCATGCTAGGAAATGGAAAATGTTAAGGACAGTTTAATCCATCTCCTCTTCAGGATCTAAGTCTCTCAGTGCAACAGTCATTTAAAGCCTCTCCTTAAGTCAGGAGCTACCTTTCGAAGAGTCTGCTGGAAGTGCAAGGGTCTGCGTAGATGTGGATGTGGAATCACATGCATGAAACCTGTGGGAATGCAATATGGGCCAGATCCTAATCACTTCCTTTGCCTGTCAGATGGTTTTACTTGATAAGATCTTGTCCCATAACTGTTCCCCTCTTATGCAACGTAAGGAACCAGGATTATGGGGTTAATACCAAGCCGGGGCAATGTCAAAATCCTATCTACAATAAGAGGATGTTATTTTGAAACTGTGGGGAAAAACACACATGAAAAACAAGCTATGGTAATGAATTTCAAGTAGTAATTTAATACTACTCATAACAGGGGAAAGTAATCTCTCAGACTGATGAACAGTCTAATTAAGCCTAATTTATGAATAATAATTCAATCTAAATAGCCTGTGTGTGGATGTGTGTAGCTGTGTGCTTGTGCAAATAGTGAGTCCGCCTCAGCATGTGCTAATGAACCAGAAGGTACAGAGATCTAGTTGTCTGACAATGCTTCATAATAAGAACAGGAAACGAAGTGTAAAAAAGGGCCTGGATATGTATGCATTAAATAGTGCTGATTTTTTTATACTTGTATGAAAAAGAGTGAGCCATCAATTAATGGAATTGTACCAGGCAGCACTGGAGCTGTTTCAGATGTGCCTCTTTGATCACTCATGCTCCTGAAGCAGAGAAGGGTTTGTTTGTCTTGCCTTAGTTTTAAGAATCACACACTGAATTCATTGTTTGCAGTGTTATTAAAAAAATTTTTATCTGTCATGAAGCAAAAGCCATGAGTTCCCTGAGAGGAGAAATACAGGAAAATAAATCCCTGCTATCATTTGTTGTGAAGCAACGGTTGCAGACCTAGCATCAAATTCTTATATATTTTGGGTTCTGGTTCTTATCTCTTAAACAAGTGTTTCTAAGCAGGATTAGATTTGTATTGCTGATAATGTGTAGAGAAATGTTTCTTGGCATATTGCAGAAGGAACCCAAAGAAGAAAACAAGTATTTTCCATTCCTTTGTTTCTGTTCAAGGCACACTCATTAAGAACTTTGCTGAGAGATTACATTGGTGTGCTCAAATGTCTTTTGGGTTTTTTCTAGTTCAGACATAAGATGAATAAGCAGAAGAACAAAAATAGCAGTCCATAAACCAACGGACCAAAGCTGTGTGCGCAAGCAAAGCAAAATCAGGGATTCAGTCACTAATTCCCGTTGGCAGGCAGATTGTTAGCAGTTTAGCTTCATCGTGTGCAACAGTGAGTTAAGACTGATGTATAACTTCAAATGTCACCCCTTCCTCCTTCTTCTCTCCACCTTTCCTTGCTGAGCATGATGTCATATGGTATGGGATAACCCTTTGGTCTGTTGTATTCAGTGTGTTACCAATGTTGTTTTCATCACAGATCCATAGCATAACACCATACCAGTGACTATGAAGGAAAGGAACTCCGTCCTAGATAAAACCAGTACAGAGTAGAAGGAAGAAGTTTTAGCAGAGATCCCAAAGTGTCACAAGCTGTTACATGGGTGTGGAAGAGGAATAAGCTTTGAGGGAGGTAAATAGGGAAAAGAGGCAGTAAAAATGCAGAAAAAACTGAAGTTGCATTAATGACTGCTTTTGCCAAAGACCTTTACACACATGAGAGGAACCAGGCCCTTTGCTTGTAACCTAATGCTTCAGAACTGTTGGGATAAAGAAACATCTATTAGGCTTTGGCTTCTTTCAGAGGGGTAGATAGGTAACTTCTGAAGACCTTTTCTGGCATTGTTTCCTATCTTGTTTGGGTTGGGTTTTTCTGCAGTCTGAGACTCCGACACCTCCCTATAGAGATTCAGACAAATACAATACTCTTATAAAACTGACTTCTCTCTACTTATTCCTCTAGCTAGGCTGTTACTTTCTTATATAAAATCAATTACAACTTTTTCTAAAAAAAACCTGACTCTTCCAAGTAATCATAAAGTGAATTACTCAGATTTACTTTGTTTCAAGCCACATTTTCCTTTACAGTTGTAGTAGAAGATGAGAAACAAGGAAAAGGCAGAATATGCCAACCTGTAATGCATTGTTCAGTTCAGTAGCTTCTGGTACTTAGCAGTAGCACCTAAAAATAGGCCACAAAATGGGGAGACATATAAATAGATATAAATATACAGATATCTATATATACAGATATCTATATATCACATATAGGGATATCTATATATAAATATCTAAATATATAAAGAGATATGCATACATACATATATAGTTATTTCTTTAAAGTTTCAGTATTCTGCCATTTCAGACAATGGAGCTAGGAGGGAAAAAATGCAGCCACATAATATCTGGATTCAGACTTAGCAAAGAAGGGAACACCTGGATACTGAAGTGCTTGTTTTTTGGGGGAAGTAAGAAAGAGAAGTGACACAATGAGAAGATGTCATAGCAAGAGACTTCAATGGCGAGTGAATGAATACTAGGTTGGAGCTATGTTGGATAAAGTGCAGCCGGCTCCTACCATACTGGCCTCAGTGCAGCACAAACACAGGGAATGCTCAGTGTCAGCCATGCCCTCGTGCTCTGCTTTTACTAAGGGGCTGCTGTTATTGCTGGGAAGATAGAAAAGTTTATAGAAAGGAAATTATTCTGAAGAAATGCTGATTGAAAGCATCTTCTGTTCTCACAGGGCATTGCTGCAAATAACTCCCTGATTTATAACCAAGCAAAGGAATTTGGTGAAGAAAGGATTACATAAGGTTTACAGAGGCATATTAAGATGTGAGATAGAAACTCAGTATGATCTACAAAAGAGCCTAAGAAAGGAATTGTAGAGGATTAGGCACCCACCCAGCTTAGGTCCTTGCAAGTGCTGTGCGGCAACGTTATCCACCTCTGTATGCAGAAATCCCTTAGAAAACTCCCCAAGCTTTAATCATACCCCTTTAAATGAAGTTTGAACCTTGCATTTCAAGTTCCAAGCACAGAAATGAATCATGAGTGGAATTTTCCCTTCACTTTTCAGCTCATCTCTGAGCCTTCCCTTCCCCCTCTCAGTATCTTCAGCGAGACATAGCCTGTACTTAGAAAAGCACAAAAAGACACTCTTTATTTTAATGCTGGAGGAAAACAAGCAAAAGCGAGCCGCCAAGGCAGGACTGCGTGTGTTCACTGATCTGACACATTTTGACTGATCTCTCCTCTTTGTCCCCTCTGTTTCTGTCTCAGCCTTCTCTCTTTGCCCTCCAATTCTACTGAGATCAACAGGAAATTTCTTATCACACCTTAGCTGATATTTGCAAACAGTAAGCTTGGAAGTCAACCATTATTCCTTGCTTCTATGCTTTGACTATGGAAAAAGCAGGGTCCTTAGAAAATGTCAGCAAAATTGCTTTTGCTGTTTGAAAGAATGAGGCAAGGGAATGAAGCAGATTTTAAGTAATCTAAAGTCAAGTTAGGGAAGTGAATTGCATGTAGATGTAACTATTTCATGATGATTCTCTAGCACCTTCATGCTCACCTCCACACTTCACTTATCGGCAGTGTTCTGTCCACTCTCCTTCTATCTGATGAGCTGCAGTTTCACTAGAACATTGCACAGAGTCTCAGGATCCATTTAAGCTCTCAATCCAACAACCAGGTTTTGGGCCAAATTTTCCCTTAGGTAGCTTCTGTTGGTTTGTAGGGACACTAATAGGACTGAAGGCAGGGAGGCAAACACCCAGGCAGCCAAAAGGGGCAGAATGGACAAGGACCAGGTTATGAGTGGAAATGCAATAAGGAGACTGAGGACTAGGGGTCAAGGAAAGGGAAAAGCACTGGGATGAGGAATGACACAGTAAGGACAGTGCTGCAGTCAGGGCAGTACCACAGTCCTGCAGCTTGCTGCTTAGTTCTGCTGCAAATGGGACACAAGGGAAAGCATGCAGTCCCGCTACCATAGCATCAATAGCCCCCACAGAACCTGCACTGGGGGTTGGATGCTGGTCCTTTGCCATTCCACATTCCTAAGGGTGAATCTGTCATCTCCTTGTGAGAGACAGAGGACTACTGCAGGAAATATGGCCTCAGGGCTCCTGGCAAATTACAAATGAAGTTCTCAGACTGACAAACTTAGCTAAGTCTGTAAAAGACCCAGACACAATCTTGTGCTGGGAGAGAATGGCAATAAAAAGCAATCTTGCTTTTATATTGCTGAGCAGAGGCAGTAAGCATTTAAAGAAACGCTCAACCAGCAAACTGAAACAGCAACAGCAAAACACTATATTTTTGTCAAAATCCAAACCACCCAAGGAGTAAACTAACAGTAACCAGTTCTGAGCTCCTCACCCCATCAGAAATGTCAGTGTTGACATATTTATGGTTACAGTAAGCCTCAGTTGCTGGAACAAGAAGCCCTTAAATGAAGCCAGGCAATTTCAAGATGTCGCAGTTCTAAGTGCATTAGTGGTGCAGATAGGGAGTTCTTTGTTTGAACTATTTTTAAAGACTATAAGAATTCTTCCTCTATGTTTAGCACTGCTTAAAAAAATACCTGTCCAGTGTATTTCAGACATCAAGTCAGCAAAATAAAATGGGGATCATGGAGAAAATACTGGGCAGTATTTTGTACTCAACTCTGTGTTCCAGTCTAGAATTTGATCCCAAATAGTTCAGTGATCAGTGAGAATAAATATTCCTGAGTTACATTTTGAAAGCTATCTTTATGTCATAATCTCTTTGGGAAAGTCTCAACAGACAAGATAGGTGAATTGTGATTGCATTCATTATGGAAATGGACAAAAAGAAGTTCCGAGGAACCACATCTTCAATTCCAAAATTTACAATAAGATTTGATGTCCAAGTCTTCCATCTGTGGATGAACCTCAATAATTCTGCCTTAAACATGCACTGTTGCCAGTAGAACTGGTTTTGTCTTATTATCCCAAGCAGCACATGCTTGCCTGAGTGCAGGTTTGGTGAAAGAGGGTCACTAGATTATGGGGAAAGCTAACACCACTAGGCAACCACAGGTACTACAGGAAGAGCAAATGCCTGCCTGGGTTCGCCTTCACCAGAATGGAGGATCCTATTTCCTTCCAATAAGTACACCAACTTAGCATTCCAGATTTTCTCATCTATTATGGTTCATTACTATGACTACCAGTGAAGGAAGAGACCTGGGGCATTTTTTATTCAACACATACAATATCTGAGTTCCTTAGCAAGTGCACTGATTTTGTCTAGGATAATTGATTTTCTTCATAAATAGCTCATATGGTGACATGTTTTGGATTTCTGATGACAACAGTGTTGATATTTTAGCTAGTGCTAAGCAATTCTACATAAAATCAAGGCCTTTTCTGCTTTTCACACCAGGCCAACACTGAGTATGCTGGGGGTGCACAAGAAGCTGGGAAAGGATGCAGCAGGGACAGCTGACCCCAACTGATCCAATATCATATGATGTCGTGTTTAGCAATCCACAGTGGATGGGAAAAGAAGGAAAAACATTGGAAGTGAAGGCTTTTTGTCTTCCCAAGCAACCACAACACATGATGAAGCTCCACTTTCCTGGAAATGGCTAAAAATCTTTGTGCCAATGGGAAATAGTGAATAAACTTCTCATACTGTTTTCCTCCTGTGCACAGCTTTTGCTTTATTTATTTGAACTGTCTTTATCTCAATCCACAAGTTTTTTCACCTTGGATCTTTTCATTCTCTTCCCCATTCCAGTGGAGGGGAGCAAGCAAGCGGCTGTTCAGTGTCAACCCACCACAGTGAGGCAAGAAACCTTTAACATACTGGTTGGGCATGAACAATAAGAAAAAGCTCAGTGAGATGCAGCACACCAGCTAGAATCTGATCTAAGCAGCAAATCTTTCACACCTCCGACATAAAATAGAAACTCCTTTGAACATGTCAAGGTAAGAAGATACACTTTCTTTGAAATGCTGCGGCTCACTCCTGTCCCCAAATAAAGACATCTTTCACATTCTTCCACTTACCCCCAACATCCAATTGGGTTTCTGGGACCCTACACTCTGCTACCTCATTTAGAAACGTGTAGGCTGTTGAGTGGGATGCCATGGTGGGGGTCCCATGTCCTAAAGTGTTATTCTGACATGAATTCTCCTTCCACTAGTAGGAGTTCCCATGCCTACGATCTTTCTGTCAGAGCACCACTAGCATCTTTTATCCTATATACATAGAAGATTGAGATCTGACATAGAATCATACAATCATAGCATAGTTAGGGTTGGAAAGGACCTTAAGATCGTCCAGTTCCAATCCCCCTGCCATAGGCAGGGACAACTCACACTAAACCATATCACCAAAGGCTTTGTCTAACCTGGCCTTGAACACTGCCAGGGATGGAGCACTCACAACCTCCCTGGGCAACGCATTCCAGCATCTCACCACCCTCACAGGAAAGAATTTCTTCCTTATATCCAATCTAAACCTCTCCTGTTTAAGTTTGAACCCGTTACCCCTTCCTGTTAGATTTGTTTGAAACTGCCCATCAGGTTGAAATTTATAAGGGATTAGGGATAGTGAGTAATGAACAACCAATGTGTCCACACAACCACATTTCCTACTCATTTCAGTAAAGCTCACTAAAAAGAATGATTTCTACCTATACTCCTCATTCTAATTTAGAGAAACTATTTTTGTCAGGATAGTCAGAAGCTTTCATCACTGATATCCAAGATCCTCAGGGTATTGTTTAGAGAAGAGTGACTGCAAACATCTGTATTTAGCTTCCCTGGAGGCTCAGACTCCCATGTAAGTCAATACAGAGCTCTGAACCTATATGATCATATTACTCAGTAGCAGTTAACAAAGAAGCCAATTCATGGGCCTAATGAGCTATGACTATTGTTCCAGATTGTGTAGAGAGAACAGACATGGGACAGGCACTTCTATTTTTGTTTCCAAACTTCTTCCAGCTTAGGTGCATTTTGCCTCACAAAAAAGCCCCCAAAACTAATTTGTTTTACTGTGGATGCATAGAACAGTTGAATGAGGAAAGCATTTAATGTCAGAGGCATCTAACCTGCTAGCAATACTCCTCTCAAAGAAATGAGTCTGTTCTCAGAAGATTACAAACTTGGCTTAAAATAACAGTTCTTATGAAATGCTGGCCTCTGCCCACAGGGGACCTCCATTCATGCAAACTTTCCTTCTAGACAGCGTGTGCTAGAATTATTTGATCTAATCTTCTCCTTTGTCTTTTCAAATGCAGGCTGAGAATATCAAGCCTTTTCTGTTGATTCTGGCAGCTGGGATTTGCTCTAAGAAAAACATCAACTATTGCGTGACTCACAACTGTGTCACCAAACTTCACAGGGATACCAGTGCCACCCTTCCAGCCTGCTTTACTCAAGCAGCCATACCAGTTTTGAAGGTATTTAGATGCCTTTTCTTCCTTGTGCCTCCAAATCATGTTACCCTGCATCCAGCTTTTACAGTTTAGTCATCATGTTACTTCATGGTAGCGTTTTGGTCCATCTAACTAAAACAGGCAGTGTCTGCGCCTGCTTCACGGGACAGTGGAGCCTAACCACTCAGGTCAGGAGGTAGCAGACTAGACTGGTCCCCATACATAGTTTGGACAAGAGGGTCAGGAAGATGATTTAATCATATATATATAAGTTGTGCCATGCAACCTGCTCTCACAAGATAGTTCTCCAGCCCTAATACTGCAAGTGTTCAAGAAGGGACAAAGTATTAGCTTGGCTAAAGCAATATTCCATGATTTTCTTAAATGAAAAGATACATAAATGTGTTCCCTATCTTTCCAGAGAGCTACCAGTCCAAATCTTTCCTTTCATAGTCCTCTTGTATTGTACAGGTCTTGAAAGCTTTTTGCTGTATCACAGCATTACAATTCCCAAGATCTTTTGAGATTTTCAAAATGTATTAGTACTAATAGCTCTCCTTCCCTCTTGGTCTGTCTCCTTTTCCTCACCTGTGCAGTTAGCCAGATGGTAACTAAGGCAACCTGGATTTATAGTAGGATGTTCAGACCATAAAAAATGTTATAACTCTCTAACTCATAACATTTCTGTAGGAATCTGTGGCAGAAACAAACCAAGGGTATAAGAGCCACTCATCCATAATACAGCTGTCTAAGCTTTGCCATGAAACTGTTAATGGGTTGAACAGAATCTCCCTCCAGATATACAGACCTCACATCTCCCATTTCTAGAGACTGCCCATGCAGCATTTTTGGTAACGGCACCTCATTTTGCCTTCAAACCATGAGTTACTCTCAAATTTATTTCCAAAATTCTAATTTAACAACATCAAGCAAATGTCCTTGAAGGAATAAAATCTGCTTACCATAAGAAATTAAACCCCATAAAACCTGGGATTTCATCCCACTCTTACCCAATTATTGGAGAAGACTTTCCCCAACAGCTAGTTTGAAGCCTGATGGCTTGCATGTCAGTAACACTAGAAAACAGGAGTGGGATGTGCCAGAGGTGAGGAAGCCATCACTGCTGGGATTCATACAGTGGTGGAAATTATGGGGACAAAATGGGTCACACAAGCATAATACATCATTCCCATGTTCTAAGGCAGGGCAGTTTACATCCTTTTCATAGCACAAAGGCAGTGCCCAAAGTAAAGGAAGACAAATTCATTTCAGAAGCCACTTGAGGCAGAAAAATCTCATTCTATTCCTCTCTTCCTCACTGAGGCTTTTTTGAGACTTGTTTCAATATGTCTTATGTGCCACAACCAGAAGAGCAGAAACAAAGCACATTGCTTCCATTATGTGTCTGGGTGGTGTCAGCATCGAACTAGAAATGCTTGTCTTCTTTTCAGATTTGCAGAAGAAAAGACTCAAAAGCAGGAAGAGAGCTCCCTGGGAAAGGTTATTCAAGGTTGTCCAGATTTGAAGAAGGGTATTGCTTTATAGCGAAATATTGCAATGTATTCACAAGTTAATCCAGTGTCTACCTGAAACCAAGGTGCTCACTGAGCTAAACTCAGCTGTGTCTGTAGGTGACATTGAGTGTCTGCACTCAGTAATGAGATGGGACCTTGAATGCCTACTGAGCATTCATGATCCTCATGAAGTCCATCAATGCCTGGAAGGCAAGCAAAGCACAGATTCAACCTGAATCACCTCAGCCGTTCTTCAGCTGTCTGTTCCTGCCTTGTATTACTTTACATTTGCAGGTCTTTGTAGACAAGCATATTTGGTGTTGCCTTCTGATGTTAAACATTGCTTTCCTCTCACAATACACTTTTTGTATTTCCTTGCCCTGGAGCAAATCCTTTGGGAACAGCAATGCCTGCAGTGCTAGCTCACAGCTGTGTAAATGAACTTAGCCATAATTTACCTGCCATACTTCCAGATTCTTCTCAGGGTCACTGTCATTATCACAGAAGCTACCAGCAAGGACCAGTTACCAGCAACACCAGCTGCTGGTAGCAAATGTAACACCAGCTACCAGCAGCATTTTCCTTCCCAGGTATCATCCGCTTGGTGACAGCAACAGCTGGTGCAGAGCATCAGGACACCAGCGTACCAAACTCATCTGTACTAAGAACAGTGCATGCATGAAGGCCCACACAACTCCCATTAATGGAAGAGAACACCATTGTGCAGAAAATACTGAAACAACCTGTTTTGATGAGTGTGACAATATCCTTTCTATTCAAACAACCCTGCGCTGAAATTTGTTTGCAGAAACATTTGAGCTGGATGAGACTTTAAATTATGAGACATCAATGTCACCAATGGTTTGATGATGAAGACTTATGCTGTGATGCTCTGTGAACCAGGGAAATACAACCCCGCAGATCAGGCACAGAAACAAAGCTGTAGAAGTCGCTTGAGAAGTAGAGCAGTCAGTGGTGTAACGACTTGAAAGCTGGGGCATCATGCAAGCAGTGATGTCTGTGCTACACACAAGGAATTCAATCCCTTCTCCCAAATAAGGGCTCTTGACAGTTTATAACACTACATTCTGGACAGAGAGATATTGTGTGTCTGATGCCTAGACTTTTATTGAATTCCAGGATTACGAACTGTAAGTCATTTAGCCCACTTTAGATAAGTATCACTTTCAAATCGGATTATAATTTGCAAAGGCACAACATGTTCAGGGCAAAACTGTGTCAGATGCCAAGATAAGGATTCCAAGAGGCTCTGCTGCATAACAGCTTTGCAGAGAAGGAGCCAGAGTACTGGGAACATCATCGTAACACATGTACTGACAAAAGAGGCCTTTTTCTTAATTCAGCTTGAGACAAGGGTGATTTATCATACATCCCAAGGCAATTGCCACAGAGAATGGGGAAACCTGTGTGACATGCAGCTTTTTCTGGTTACTTGTCATGCTTTGGCACACATATATGTTATTAATCCCGCTATTGTCAAGTCTTCTTTTCCCTTGTGTTGTGTGAAAAGCTATGGCATTCACCACTGTGCCAGTGACTGTCCTTTAATGCATTTCCATTTCCCATTCTCCCACATGATGCATCTGTCTATGTCCTGTGAAACAAACAAAGAGGATAGCCACCAGCTCTGAGTCAGTGGGGTGCTGGATGCCACAGGCAGCTTCCCAGAGGTCTCTCTAGCATAACAAGCAGGCATGATTTGCCAGCTTCACAGAAAACCTGGAATTTGAATAAAGGAAACACAGATCCCCCTCCTGCCCCTGCTCCTCTCAGAGATGTTGATGAAGTGAGTCAGTGATGAGCTGCTGCTACTGCGTCATCACTGCAATCACTGGGGAAGAGCCAGAGTCACAGGGAGAGCCTTAAACCATTGAGTCGCTCCTCACCATAGTGCTGAGGTGGGCAGGGGAGGATGACATCCAGCAGTGGGCTCAGAAGCAATTCCCTAGTAGGATTAAGCTGCTTTGAAGAAAAGGCCTTTCCATCCCCTGGAGTCCCTTCCCTGCCAAGCTGTGCATTGACCTGCAAGAGGTTAAAGTCACCCACAGCCTGATGAGAGAGTTTTGGCTACAGTGTTTTAGCCTTTGATGCCACTGAGAAAAAGGATGACAGCGCACAGGCTCACAGCTGTGGCTCAGTTTTATGTCCAGCTAGGTGTGCAGACACAGGAAAGAACTGGAAGATTTGGATCCAGTTATTGGCTCTGCTGAGTGAATTGATCAAGCCATTGACACCCTTTTTTTTTTTATCCTATCCTATCCTGTCCTATCCTATCCTATCCTATCATGCTATCCTACCTTATCCTACCCTATCCTATCCTATCCTACCCTATCCTATCTTACCTTCAAGCCAATGCTGAGGCATCATCAACATACTGAAAAGCACTGATCAGGCCTCACCTAACCTATGTATCTTGGGAACATAAGTTTCCTCTAAGACATGCTCAAAAAAACCCCAGTATTTGCCTGCCAACTTTAGCTGATGAGCTATAAAGAGATCTAATCCAAAGCAAGACTATGGAGCAGGTGGCTGAGACCACATTTGTCCTGCTTATCTTATCAGTAGATCTGAATTCCAGACCATGAAATGTCATTCCATGACAGTATGTCATTTGTGTTTTGGAAATCTTATGGTATAGGAACACTGGAGAATGTTTAGGGGCTTGTAGTGTGTGGGAAAGGGCAGAGAAGAAGAACATATTGTTGGCATCATCTATATCTTCCTAAAATCTACATAGTTATTCTGTGGAGCAGGAGACTCTGCATGGTCTTTCATATTCCTAAGAAGAAATGCTCAAGGGATTATTATCTGATGGAGTTATTTATTTGAACCTGGGTTGTTTCTCCTTGAGCTGAGTTCTCTATTCTATTTTACTCTGGCACCTACACTTAGCTATTGAATTTTTCAAGGATCCACCATTTCTCTTGATTTATGGGATGAGAGTGACAAGCCTGACTAATCACTATTTATCTCAGTCTATGACATCAAACTTTCTGAAAGGTAAAGGAGGAGCTGCCATGAGAGTCATGGTCCCTTCAGAATGATTTTGATATGGAAGCTGAATTTATATTATCCATCACCACTCATGACATAATGAATTTCTGCCTATATCTGGAAACTGTGGCTGTCATGGCTTTCTGCTATACCAACAAGAACATCAGGGTCCAGACCCTCAGATCCCCTATACTAAACACTTCTTCCTACTGTCACTGAACAAAACCCCCTCCTGTTTCAGTTCATTGTCTAAAGCCAGTTACTTATATAGGGACATAACATGGGTCATCATAACTGGAGAAGACACAACAGGGCTCACTGTGGCCCAGTCTCTCCCTTCATGTAAAAGAAGCACTAATCCTTAGCCTTAGGGTAGCATTAACTCATGTTTACATAGTGCAAAATATTAATTACCAAGTCAAGCTGCTGCTGAAGGGAACAAAAGGCCTTGGCTTTCTGAATAAAAGGGCAAACAATTCTTGGAAGACTCCCACAGCCTATTTGACAGATGCACAGTGTGACATGGCATGTAGGAAACTGCAACCATGTTTTCCTTTAAGTCACACAACTAATTAAACTTATGAGTTGGCTCAAGCTTCACCGAATAATATGGAGCTTCAGAAGGAAAACTGAAAGCTCTGTGAATAGCTGAAGCTCTGAAGATGAGGATTTGCTGATGAGAACTACAAAGACAGCATCAGTAGTAATCAAATGGTGACTTTACGTTTTGGCAGATTTTTTGGTTTTAAAAGAAGGAGAAGCACAAAGAGGTGGTCATTTCCCTTTTATGAATGATTAGTGTATCTACAATGCAGCAGCATGCAAACCCCCAATATAATTAGGACTACACTGAGCATGTTAGCAGCAAAGTAAAAGACAGTCCCTGTTTCAGTGAGAAAGGTCAATGTCTTCTACTCTGCAGCTGAGGAGAGCAGGGAGCACAGAGCATAGCTACAGGTTTCATTGCACTTCAGAAGTGCTTGGTAACTTCATTGGATGCAATCCTGTCATGACCAAGAGTATGCCATTAGGCTAATAGACTTCTTAGATGATATTTTATTGCCATCTTCAGTAGCAGAAACAACTGGGATTGTGCCATACCAATAGCCACCAATTCTGCCCAGTTACAGGGCTATCTTTTTTAAACTGAAAACAGTAAATGTCAGCAGGCAGACAAGATGCTAACCTGGCTTTCTATGCATACACCATGCCTCAGAACAAGAGTTGACCCAGAATACTCTAAAGGTAAATGTTTTACAAAACAGGAGTATATTTCAACATGGAAACACAGGGAACCAGGTATCTGCCTATATGGGCATCATTTCTACTGTAAAAATGGTAGATGATCCTAACAGACATATTGTAAGTTCATGTAAATGTGTCCATGGTCACAATTTTATCTCTGGACTCTAATATTATTAGTACTGCTTATAGCCCCTCCACAGCTTCTCCCGCTGGCGAGTTTATCTTCACACAGACACTCTTTTCACTTCTCATTTTAAAAGTACCCCTTCAGCAAACTGAAAGAACACCAGCTTTAAAGCAAGGCACCAGGAAAGCCCTGCATGGATCTAAGGTGAGATCATGCTGGAAAGTCAGTGTTGTTCTTTTCATTCCTGCCAGGGGAATTTTAGTGCTCAGAAAGGAGAGGAATGTCTTTATTATTATTTCTTATTGCTTTTATCATTAGCACTACTACTTAGGCTGTATCACTTGCATTAGTAATAGTATTAGTAGCAGCAGTAGCAATAGCAGTAGTAACAAGAGCATTACTTGTAGGAGCCATAGTCATGACCTCAGCTGTACTCTTATCTGAAGAATAAATCTCTTAAAGCATCTCAGCTTAGCTGCAATGGCAAACCAAGTTAAGCCTGGAGAGGGCAGGTAACTGATGGTGCATGTCTGCTTGAAGTCAGTATGGCATCTCTAGCCCACTTCCATAGGTACCAAGACACTATCAGATGGCAACTGCACTTACAGCTAAACTGGGCAACACCAGAGATGGAAAACCAAAATGCACCTGAATGAGTAGGGGAGGAGCACAAGGAGATCCTCCTTTGAAACGTACAGGGTCTGCTCAGATTTACTGTCACCAGTTAACTGGTTCTGTAAGGCAACCACTTATGTGTAACTGATAGGTAGTAAAAAGAATTATTTGATGATTATCCCATTGCCTTTCCATTACTGGCCTGACCTGATAAGAAACAGCTTCCCTATCCATCACATCTGTGACCATTCTAACTGAACTCATTTTTCAGACCACTATCAGCCAGCCTTGGCTATTTTTACTCCTAGATTTATGAGCCAAATTCATCCCCTAAATTCAATTTTCTTAGATGAAAGCTTTTTCAGAGATTTCTTTTTTCATCCTTTTTCCATTGTCTGTGAGTTATGCTTTACCTTCCCTGTCCCACATGCAAGCCCTGGAAGGTTATCTGCACCTGCAGGGAGATTGCATTGCCTTCCTATATTTCTTTTAACTACTGAAGTTATTATTTTCAGGGGAAAAAATAATGTTTTTCTTTTAGATCTCACCGTAAGGTTCAGGAAGTCTTTAAACAAGGCAAAATCTCTGTTTGTGCAGGTGGGTTTCTTCCTCCTCCCCAATAGACCTTGGATCTCTCAGTTTCTGTAGAAGCGAGGACATGAGTCAATTACATCCTGAAGGATGCTCACCATTCACCTGCATTTCAATCACCCATTAATACCTGCAGTGGACTTGGATACTGCTATTTGTGATAGGCACTTTGCATCAGTTTGAATAGCAGACTAAGAGCACAAGTGAAAAACAACTTCCACAGAAGGAAAGGGATGACCTCAGGAAAAAAAGAATATTAAATTCCACAATAACTCAATCATCTACTCAGCTGGAAATGTCCTGTTCCCCCCCCCCTCCACCTCAGCCCCATGTAGGGATGTTGCTCCAAGTCCCTTTCCCAAAGATGAGGTTTGCTATTTGAGGAAATTTAGCTACCTTCCATTGAAAAGGGAGACAAACAAGCTACAAATACAGCTCTCTGAGTGAGAGATGTGGTACTGATGAGTCTTTGGAGGCCCTCAGTGACATGTTTTAGTAGTCAATTTGGCAGTCCTGGGTAATGATTGGACAACCTAGCTGATTCTGTGATTCTCAATTTAAAGAACTAGACCATGTCCTGGCTGTGTAAAACATACTTTTGAGACAGAAATCCCAGCTCTGCCCAGAAAACACTCCCTGAGGGAGGAAAATCCAACATAGACCAGACTTCTGCACCCTGAGGCACTCAAAATCTGGCTTTGGCTGTGAGGAACTGGCTTTTTCTTATTCTTGCTTACATTCCTCAGATTACTGAACTAAATTGCTTTAATGAATTTGAGTTTCCTATTTCATTCCTCTCAGTCAGCTATCTCAGCTGCTTCAGTAGCTTGACAAGGCAAACACGGAAGGTCAAACATCTCTCCAGACCCTCTTTGCACCATATAACAAGGTGGGGAAACTGAGAAGGGATATTATCTGATATTGCCAACCCTGACATTCAAAAGTCTGGAGCCAGACCTGACTGCAGAGAAAAGACTGCTGAGTCTCCTCTGCTGTTTGCATGGTGCAGGTGAATTGAAACAAAGGGCCAGGTCAGAAGGTGTCAGTTCCTGTAGAGACCTAGAAAAATCATGTCAGACCTAGAATTTGTGACTTGGAAGTTTCCTGGCATCAAGGAAAGCCTCTTCCTATTGAATCTACAGCTAGCATATAGGATCAGTGGAGACCCTTTGCTCCGCAGTGCTGGGTTGGGTGTGAGGGAACACAAGCATTGCCCAAGCAGCAGGAGATATGGTTTTGTCTTTTGCCTTCAGCAGAGTACAGACATTCAAAACTGAAACCCCAGGATCCCATGTAGCTTCAGGGGATGCCTGCAAGGGAGAGATTTAGTCCCTCAATTCTGAGTTTTCAAGTCTTCAAGTAGTTTCTAGCTTTTTCCCACAAAGCAGTAGCCTTTGTCTTGGTTTTAAACATCACAACTGCTATTAAAGAGAAAAACCTAAGCAAACAGAAAGAAATAATTCTCTGCAGAAACCAGGTCACTCCTACTTTCATGGCAGTTCTCAGTTCCTGTTTATGAAGCTCATACTCCAGCCCTGAGTGGTGAAGACCTGGCAGAAGACAGCAGTAATGCATTGGTCCACCACCCCAAGCAGTCTCTCATCATACCATGGCATTATAACATACTGCTGCGCTGAAACACTGCAATCCCCTATTCCAAATCCCAGACATACCAAGATCCGGGCACAAGACTGACCTGATTTAAAACACCTAAAAGCTTGTATGTGATGTACCAATTACCCTTCTCTGCTCAGCAGCAATTTGGTGGGGAAAGAGGTGACTTTAGGAGCAACTGGCCTATAGGAATGTGGAGAAGAGCAGGAACTATCTTGCTACAGGGCACAGATAAGTTCCCTGTAATAAAAGACTTGAGATAAAGACTTTGCAGTGATACTGCCTCCTTTTCCCTCACAAGTTGCCTTCAGCCCCTTATTTAATGCCAATTCCGTTTGGCCATCCTTCTGTATCTTCCTAACCAGCTTTTCATTGCTCCTTCTGGCCTTCCTACCACCATTGTCCTATACTGCACTCTTCTCTTTGTCTATTACGGACTGTATGTTTGTATGAGAACCTTACTGAAGGTTGCTCTTTAGGAAACAGCAGTTGAATTTCCAGCTCAGTTTTGTGCTTGTAGAACAAAGATGCTTCTGTATCAGAGGCTACACAAAGGGGCCTTCTCCCTTGTTCCTTCTCCTTCCATCCCAGCAGTGCACAGCAAGGCTGGGTTGTCCAACAACTAGCTCCCTAGCAGTGTCTCCCCATGGGAAGGACCCCCCTCAGACAGACCAGTAAAGAGTTTCTCTCTGGGCCCTGGTACATCCCTGTTTTGTCTACACCCCACACATACCCCTCATCCCACCACTCTGAGTAAGGAGAGACATACATGGCAGGGGGTTGGAATTAAATGGTCTTAAGGTCCATTCCAACCCAAATTACTCCATGGTTCTATGATTCTATGGCGATGGTGCCTCATCCAGTTCTTAACATCTCAGGTGTTTTTTTTTCCCTGGGGTGTATTGCTTAAGTGAATTAATCTCTTTGCCAGCACATGTGGATCCCTACAAGGATAGCTGAGGACCATGGGAATTGGTTTTACTATTCTGCAGTGGTGTGGACCTTTGTTAGGACTAATCCTCTGCGTTACACTGATCTGCTTCTCAATGAACAGGCTTTGACTGATTAAGGATGTAACTGTTTCTCACACTACCACTAACCTTCTTAACCTTGGCATCAAGAAAAGTACCAAGAAGCTCAGAGAAAGATCTACAAACATATACTTTCATGATCAGGCCTGATAAGCCCAGATACTTTTGGTTTGCTGGTATAAATATCTGCTACAAAACTACACTCTGAAGAAAGCAGGACTGTCTGTGGCAGGAGCTGCTCTGTCTGATGCTGGTTCTCAGGCCAATTGAAATAAATGAACTGTAGGTTCCCCAAACCCAAACTATTCATGGTCTACTCCTATAACCCAAGGAGCTGGGCTCTTGGCCAAGTAATTCTTCCAGGGAGAGGACAATCTTCTAAGGACACAGTTGTAGTGGAATCAGTCATATCAGCCTGTTGCCTATGTCTCTGCAGTCTTACTATAGAGTCCTTCTGAGCTCAACAGCCTCAGCACAAACTTCCGTCAAAGAACTTCTGGCTTAACAGTGGCCATGGGAAGATTCTTTTTTGCTCCCAAATACCATGTTGTCAGGGACCCTGTGGGGTGTGAGAGGATGTACATTCCAATTTACTTGTGATTTTCCAGGAATTGAGAGCTGTTGGAGCTCAGCAATTTCATTTTAATGACTGGCATGCCAAAAGGATGAAAAGACACGGTGTTAGCCTATTATCTCTAAATCATTTTATTTCAAGCTAAGGTAAGAGCAAATAGTAGTAATACCAGACGGAGTACGCAGTGCAGGAATAGATAATACAGTTCACAGAGATGTTTCTATAAATACACTAGTTTCTAGTCTAGCAGGTTTCAAAGTTTCTTTCACACTCTGTGATTCAGCTAATAAGCTGAAAGATGCTTCTCAGCCTTCTTATTCAAGGACTCACACAACCCATTCACCATCTGGCTGCCTCACAAAAGGCAACTCGTGCATAGAGCCCTTCTGCTTATAATTTAAGGTTGCAGTTTCTTTGGATCCAAAGATATCCTACTAGGTCGAGTGTTTTATCCCCACACCATGGCCTGGCCCCTCTAGCATTCGATAGAGTACTGTCTTTAACCCAAATAGTCAATAAAGTTATTTAATGAATATTCCTGTGCTCAGGAATAAATTATTAAGCCATTGTAAAAGAAAATTATCTTATTCCCTATGATGGCCACTGTCAAATGCCAGAGTGAAGCCTTGTTATTTGTCTTCAGATTCTACAGAGTCTTTGTATTGGGTTCACACTGAAAGGTTTTGGTAGCAGGAAGGTTATAGGGGTTAGAAGCTACTAGAAACTTCTTCTATGTCTGACAGAACCAATGCAGTCTGCTTCAAGATGGACCTACTGCTAGCTAAGTTCAAGCCCATCAGCAATTGTGGTTGTGCCTCTGGGATAATGCATTTAAGAAGGGAAAACCACTACTGTGTAGAATAGGAGCAACTTCAGCCAGAGAGAGGAGTAAGAGTATGTGAGAGAAAAAGCTGTGCAAACATGAAGGTCAGTAAAGAAGGAGGCACTGAAGCAAAGATTCCCCTGCAGCCCATGGTGCAGACTGTGGTGAGGCAGGCTGTGGGCCACGGAGGCCCACAGTGTCAACAGGGCTGTGCATCAGCTAGAGGAGTACACTCAGGACCACATACACTCAGGTTTTGAGTATCTCCAAGGATGGAGACTCCACAAACTCTCTGAGTGGCTGATTCCAGAGTCTACACCCTTCAGCCTCTCCTCTTCCAACAGAAATGCTTTCTCTTATGTTTAAATTAAATTTCCTCTATTTCAATTTCTGTAATTTCTTTTTGTCCTGTCACTGGGCACCATCAAGGACATCTTGGGCAACACAAGATAGTTGCACATCACATCAGATAAGATCTTCCTGAACCCTCTCTTCTTGAGGCTGAATAGTCCCATATGGGATCCTAAAGCAGTGACATTGATTATTTGATTAGAGTGAATAATTTAAGTTTACCTTGATCCTGCCTTTCTAGACATAGAGGCACTACCTGGGATCTTAGGTCCTGCAAGCCTTTTTACCCATCACTGGAAGGCCTAAAGGGTCCCCATGGGTCTACTGCTTATGGATTACAAAGAAAAGATTCTTGTCTTGCATAAAATTGGGACAGAAACCCTCTTAGCATAACCCCATCTCCTCAGAGAGGAACAACACATTCTTCTTGCAAAAGAAGTGCAAAAGAAACCACTGGTTGTGAGGTGGGCAGCGACCAGAATCTTAGAATCATAGAACGGTTTGGGTTGGAAAGGACCTTAAGATCATCCAGTTCCATCCCCCCTAACATGAGCAGGGACAGGAAGGGACACCTTGTGCTAGACCATATTGTCCAAGGCTCTGTCCCACCTAGCCTTGAATACTGCCAGGGATGTGACATTTACCACTCTGCAAGCCATTTGGTTGGGACAACTTTAGTTGTGGAGAAAGAATTTAGGAACATCAATCCTGTTCTGACTCCAGGAAAGGCATCTGTAAATTCAACTGAACACACATTGGGATCCAGTCAGATCCTGAGGATGGGTGTGCTTCAGTAAAATACACAGCTGAAAGTGTTTGGTAAGACAGGTCCCGTCTGAACACCAACCAGGAGCACCCCAAACACCAGACAACACCAACTGTTCAGAAGTTACTTAGGAAAACAAATATTTCCAACAAGCACTTTCCTCTGTAGCAACAGATGGCTTGAAGCTGCCATGAGTAAGGATTCCTAATGAGGTCCTTCTAATGGAGCTCCTGCAAAGGGCAGAGGAGGGAGAGAAATGTGCCCTAGATTCATAGAGTGCGGATCTGCACTCATTCTGTCCTTCTCTGACCACCTGTAAGAGGAGAAGTGGAATCTCACTGCTTCCTTGCAGAGGTTAACTTCAGTTAGCAAAGTCAAGCCAATAAGATAAATACAGACCTAAGCAAACAGTTTTAAACAAAGACATGAGCTATCAGGTGGCTTGTTTTCAAGGCTCATTGACAGTATATTGAAGGGAATGTGGAGAACGGGGATGAAGCTTTCATAGCTGCAAAAGCAATGACGCATGAGTGCTGGGCAGAGGACATCAGGCAGAGAGACCCCTTCGCCATCTCTGCTGTAGAATGTCAGAAAATCAATACTAATAATATTAACATGCAGGGAGGCTGAAATAAAGTGTGTGCACCAGGGCTGTGATATTTAAATATGGTCTTTTCAGTGAGCAGCAGAGGATAACGAGATATGACAGGGAGAGCAATTCTCAGATCCAGAACTAATGAGAAACTTGGGCCCCTGAAGTTATTTTCTGTGATACCTAATTCTCACTCTGCTGGGTCTATGAGTAGAACTGAGTTGTCCTGCATGAGATTTCTGGGTGTCCTGTATTATGTACAGAACACACAACTGGGAGTCATATTTGAGGAACCAGAGGGTTATGCTGCCTTTCAGAGGGATCTCAATAGGCTGGAGAAATATGCTGGTGGAACTTCATGAAGTTCAACAAAGGAAAATACCAACTCTTACCCCTTTCCAGGGTCTGGAAAGCAGCTTAGAGGAGGAAGAACTAGAGGTGCTGGTGGACAACAAATTGCACATGAGCTGGCAAAGTGCCCCTGTAGCAAAAAAGGGGATAACAGCCTCCTTGGCTGCAATAGGTGAAGTGCTGCCAGCAGATCAAAGGATATGGTCCTTCACTTCTATCCAGTGCTGGTGAGACCCATCAGAAGTGCTGGACTCCTCAGTACATAGGCATAGTGGGATGAGTCCAATGAAGGGCCAAAAAGATGGTTCAGATATTGGAGCACTTACTGTGAGGGTGGTGAAGCGCTGTAATGGGTTGTCCAGGGAGGTTGTGAGTGCTCCATCCCTGGCAGTGTTCAAGGCCAGGTTGGATGAAGCCTTGGGTGGCATGGTTTAGTGTGAGGTGTCCCTGCTTATGGCAGGGGGATTGGAACTGGATGATCTTAAGGTCCTTCCCAACCCTAACTATTCAATGATTCTATGATTAATGAAAGAAGGAAACAAGCTTGGAACCACTGTTTGAAGCACAAACCAGTGGCTATTTCACAAAGNCCCAACCCTAACTATTCAATGATTCTATGATTAATGAAAGAAGGAAACAAGCTTGGAACCACTGTTTGAAGCACAAACCAGTGGCTATTTCACAAAGTACTGATGGGAGAGACACTGCACAGGACCTTTGTTAATAGAAGCAGCCACAGGATGGCAAATGGATAGGGTGGGAAAGAAAGGGAAGAAAAAGAAATACTGATGGTATGACCCTGAGAACAACAAGTAGAGATGTGATGCTGCACTGATTGCAAAGAAGTTAAGAACAGAGCAAAGACACTGACACCTGCTGCATTTGGAGAAGTGGTGTATTGTACATTCATCAGAAAATTTCAGGCTGTGTTGAAGAAGCATATTTAGTCTATAATGAATCAGTAATAAATATATCAGTAAAAATAAATCTGGATAGAATAATAAACCACAAAAGTAATAAATTAAGTCCAGTAAAGACAAGAACAAAGGGATAGGAATGCACCAGATTTCTTGGGCCCCATAGCAGGATGGTCTTTGACTTTCAGGAGTCGTAAATTCAGCTACTTTTCATTTTGGTAGTCAGTTCAGAGTTATCACAGAAGCAGGGCTACAAGCAAAGGTGAACTTCTAGGGGCTCAGTAAGACTTTACAGTGAGGAAAGAGCTATGGATGCTTTAAAAATAATAGCAATAATTTAGGTTGGAAGCAGAACTTGACCATCTAACCTCTGAATAAAGAAGAACCAGCTTCAAAGATAGATCAAGATGCTCTAGAGCTTTTCCAATCAGGCTTTGATTATTTCAAGATTAGTACTGGGTTAGCCTGTTCCAGGGCTTGACCATTCTCATTGTTACTCATTTTTACCTGATACCTCATGGGAATTTCACTTGCTACAGCTTGTGTCTATTGCTGCTCATCAGTTTGCTGTACAACTCCAACTGGAGCCTGCCTCCATCATCTCCATAACCATATAATGTGGGAATCACAGACTCATAGAATGGTTTTAGTTGGAAAGGACCTGAAGATTATCTAGTTCCAACACCACAATGGTTCTATCTTTTTAGTGCTAGTACAGTTCTACTGAAAATCAATAGACTTGCACTGAGCTAAAACAAAGGGACAAATCAAGACTTCTATTCTCTGGATTCACAGTGCTGGATTTTTTCTCACCCTCAGTGTAATAATTCTTCAATGTCCCTGCGTCATTTCCTGACTTTTTTTTCTTTACATGTGGATCTCAGCATTGCCTTTCATGATGCACAGAAAAAGAACTATTTAATAAATACCTCATATCCCAGCGTCTACTTACTCGTGGTACCTCACTGGGATATTGCCATGGAAACAGGGAAAGTTTGAAATAAAAGTGAATATGCTTGCTTTGCTTATTTTTCAGTAGGGACTTCAAGATTTACTGCGGTATAAAACAAGCTGTGTACCATCTGCTTATTGAAAATTGAATGCAAATGTTTCTTTTCTTTCTTCTGGACCTCTAAATCACTGCCACAGAGTATTCCCTCAGAAGCATCCTTAGAGGTGGTGTACGAGTTCATGTAGCTTCCTGTCTAGAAGTTAAGTAGATGAGAAATACCCTTGTCCTTCAGACACAGGTGAAGCAGACGAGGAGCAGACTGAAGCAGAATGGAAGGCAACATGCATTGGAGACAAGCAGAGCCATGAAAACAGCGACTGGAAGTGAATCTAGGCTGTGTAAGTTAGACAACCTTCAAACTAAGTTTTGAGAAGGCAAATTTTTTACATATGACAGGGATGTGTAGGAGTCTCCACAAATACACCAGCATCATTCTTCCCCTCTGTGGCCATTTTCCCTGTGAGCCAATTGAGTCAAGCACCACTGAACTGGAGAGTTGAGTCCTCTGTTCTTTGCAGAGGCAGCAGCATGCGCCTCCCAAGTGATTTATTCAGACTGCCTCTTAGTAAGGGGGACCAGAACATCGGTTTTGATAAAGCTAGTGGAGATAAACAGTCACATCTATGTAAGCTAGCTGGAGAAGGCAAAGAGTACAGCAACATTTCTCCTCACTGTCTGCTGAGGTCTGTAAAGCATCTGTCTCTCTTTAAGTTATATGCCAAAGCAGAGACCTAAGTCCATCTTAGAAGGTGTCTAGAAGTTCATTTCTTTTCATAGAATCATAGAATGGCTTAGGTGGAAGGGACCTCAAAGCTCATCCAGTTCCAACCCCCTGCCATGGACAGGGACACCTTCCACTAGAGCAGATTGCTCAAAGCCCCGTTAAAACTGGCCTCAAATTCTGGCCTTTTCACACCCTTGCTTTACCATTGTGTTGAGATTCCCACTAAGGAAAATTTTTGGCATCATTGTGAATGCTGCTTTTATTACCCAGACACCTACCTGTCAACAACCTATCTCTCTGAGGTGGTGTACTGCTGTCTGCACTAGCATCAGTTATGACACACAGGAAAATCCCCCCTGACTTGAGGAGATAGCCCAGACCCACCACTGAGCCTCCAGCAGCTTCCAAGGCAAGATGCAACAACACTGATGAGTGCAGTTATTTCTTTGCCCCTCATTTCCCCAGCCCTTTCCCAAGTCAGTGGTCAAAGAACTTACATTTCCTCATGCATTTCCATGGCAAACAGAGACTGACTTGCAATGGTCTGTATGTACAGGGTCACTTCTTCCTCTAGAAGCAAAGGGAACAACCTTCTGTCTTGCTCAGCATGTAACATGGTTTCACAGGCAGCTCACAAGGCTGCAATCATTGCAGGGCCACCCATTTCTTGTGTGACTTCATCTTTTCCTGAGGTGTTTCAGTAGAGAGGTGTTCAGGTAGCAGTTGCAACCAGACTGTGTTTTCTGTTGCTGTTGCTCTGGTAATTAGACAGCTACACTAATAATCATGTCCTTACAACCCTGCTTATCACAGCCTGCTTTGAGAATGAAAGCACACTGTGCCCTGCTCACTCAGCCATCCGTCACTTTGCCATCCTGAATGATTAATGTCCACCCACCAGAGCCTGCATACAGCTCTCCCTGGGAGGCAGTAGAGCTGTATGTATGATGTTTTATCCCATGGAATAGGGGGGATGAATGCGTGATCTTGATGAGGGAAGTCCAGGGTGCTACAGGAATGTGCAAGAGAGGCAGGACAATCATTTTAAGTGTGTTTAGATTATGCTTCATTTAAGCTTCCTCCTAATTCATGAACATGGTCAAATCTCCTGCTGTGTCCATTTGGAGTGACAGATCTATCATTTCTGAAGAAGTGTGGTTGATACAGAGAGACTATGTTTAAGTAGCCATTGTGTCACTGCTGTTACATCTATGGGACAAGTCGATCCCCTTCATGTGACACTGAGTCAAACACAGAGTCACAGCCTCGTCCCGATGTCAGGAGCTCTGCAGCCAAACCTCCTGCTTCAATCTGGGACAATGCTGAAGTCAAACCAAGCCTGGGGCTTCTTCCACTTGGGTGCTGTGGTGGGTTCACCTTGGGTAAGGGACATAGGAAATACCCAGCTTGCTGCTGCATGGGGCCCTCCCTAGGCTGCAAGAGGGGGTTTCTGCTTTTGCAGGGTCTCTGTAGGACTGAGGGGTTCCCTGCTCTGGGCCTGTAGCACCTCCTGCCCTCCTTCTCCTCCTGGGCATGGACACACAGTACAGGTGCTGACTCTCTACCTGCTCTAGACAACTGCTCTCCCACCCTTTTCATCCCTGTGGTACCTTCCTTCCCTCATTTTCAATTATGATCTTCACTACAAACAGCCCTAAGATGATGTTTGCTCCCTCCCTGACACATCAGCAGCAGCAGTTACCTGCTTGTTACCACTTGATGTACTGGATCAGCAGAACATGGTTCCTCCCCTCCCTTTCTTCTTTCATCCCAGGAAAGTGGTGCATAATAGCGCATTAGACTATAAAGACTCTGAGGGACCAATTTTCCTCAGTGTTGTCCATGTAAAATGCCAAGCTGAACAGCCCCATTTTTGCTTGGTATTAAGCACAACTGCAGTCAAAATAACGTGTAATCATGTGTATAAGACCAAAGAATAGGAGGCATTTTTCTCAGTGTGTCTGGGTCTGTCCTGAGGAGTTGTGTGTTTAGAACAACCTTAGGATCATTTAAGATCTTGAGTTGGGAGGGACCCATAAGGATCACCAAGTCCAACTACCTGCTCCTCGCAAGGCTACCTAAAGCTAAACCATAGAAGGAGAACTAGAAAAGTGTTGTAACTTGCACTGATTTGCTGGGTTGGCTGAAATAGGCAAAGTTCAGCACCAGTGTAGGCGATGCCTAAACTGCTTAGTGCAATGTTAAAAAAAAAATGAGGTAATTCTATTAAATCTGACTAGGTAAATAATTCAGATTGTATTAATTGCTGCTCTATCTAATCCATTCTTTTTCACCACATCCGTATTCAGCTGAGTCCCATCTCAGTGATGCTGGCTTTTTCACTACCACCCAACAGTTTGTTTCACATCACCTCACAGGCTCTTGTACCAAAATACAGACTAATTTAACACATCAGTCCAAATATTCCTCTTGTTTACAGTAATATAAATTCAGTGAGCTGAGATCAGAGTGATTCTGAAATACAGCTTCCATACTGTGATAGTCAGAGCCCAAGCACAGTGTGGGGAGGGACAGACTAACACAGAAATACAAGCTGGGATAACTCATACTGCACATAATCTGCAATGGCAACATGAGTCTAGAATGGCAGGAGGTTGCCTTCTTGCTCCATCTCTGCTCCTTGTTTGTCTTTGCCTTTTGGGAAAATCATTTCAACCCACATTTTTAAGGCAAAAATAGGGAAAACATTCCCAAAGAAATCTTTCAGGAGCAGGGTGACTGCATGTCTGAGCAGCCCCCTTTTTGTACATGGAATTTCTTACTAAGAAATAAGGAAAGGAAAGCACAGCAATAGCACTAAATGTGTCACCAAGAGTCATAACTCACAGTTTGAGATCAAGGTCACTCATGTTGTGAGTTGGCCTCTTTTCCTCTCACTTCTGTGTGCAGCACAGCAAACCTCTGTCTTAAAACTCCACAGATGTGTCAGCATCTTGCAGTTTGTCTCTGCATCCTACTATTCAAAATGCAGCTGGTAACACTCATCAGTACAACAGCAAAACGCAAGATAAAAGCTGTTGCTCATGATGCACTGTGCAGCACAGGACACCAGAGGATGGTGTGAACTGCCTTCTTTGCTTGAAAGTCACCTGCTGGCTTTTGCCTGGAGAAGGACACCAGATTAAGCTGACTGTGGTATGACACACTTAGGAGATGCTTTTCCTGCCCTGCGGCACCAGCAATCTAGCATCTCCTTTAGGATGATCTAGGGCCTCTATAGCAGATATATACAAAATGGAAACAGGTCATGAATCAGGCCTGAAATTTCCTGTGATCAAGATGTACCATTTGTTCTCCTTTTATTCAAACCTAAATCTAAGGTTTATATTTAGGGAACAGTCAGAGCTGTGGGTTCTTCCCTTTGGAAATACCAAGTCCATTCATACAATCCAAACTTCCATTGTAAAACTGGGTTCTTTTGTGACACAAGAATATTAATGGATGAGGTCTGTAGAAGTAATGTGGCTATCAAAAGGGCTTTTTCTTCCTCTCAATCTTGACTAGGAGGTAGAAGGGAAAGGTTAGCTTTCAGGCGGAGTCTGAGGTGGTACAGGTCAGTAGTTTCTATCTTTAGTATTTCCAGCCTCTTAGAAACCAAGTGACACATTCCCACCCCAGTCAGACCTGGAACAAATAACCATAGTGCTAAGACAGGGCAGCTCATCTGAGTCTGCACTAAGCGTTAAAGCCAAGAGCTTCCATTAATAGCCACTATGTAAGTGGCACAGTACATTAACTTCATCTATAGGAACATTTTCTTCCGTTGCTTCAATAGTCAAAATTTCCCAGCAGTAAAATGCTGGAGCCAAAGATAGTCTGAATATAAGCAGCAACTAGTCTTTTATAGCTCCTTCAGTGGCTGAACTTGGACTAATACACTGCAGGTCTTCCAGACCTTTTAGTTTTCTGCCTTTTAATCAAGTAACAGCTTTTTCTTGGCTCTGAAGATCCTAGAAATATGCCTTCTATTTCCTAAAAACGGGGTTTTTTCCTTTTAATAGCAGAAATAAAGACATTTCATTCTTTCAGTTCTGAATGCTTTGGTTTCTGTTTAATTGGGTATTGCTTTGTCCTGGGAGAGTGAGAAACCACTTCAGGGAAGAGCTAATTTACCTTTTCTGCAATGCTCATTATTTTGTACACTTCCAGTACAATTCCCTCATTTATCCCCTCTCAGAAATCACTGTTTTTACAAGGGGCAAGCTGAACTGAAGACATTGCCTTAGGTGAGAAAGATGCAGAGATTTGGTCACAGCATGATTACAGACACAAACCCATTTTCAGTGCCTGAGGTATTTTGTTTGCTGTCAGCAAAGCAGTTGATGTGGACTGGGCAGGCTCTTGCATTTTGCTGCAGGATGCTTTATTTCTTTCGTCCTCTGAGATGGGACACAGGCACATGTCAGCAGCCAAACCCTGAGTAATCAGTCATCTGTGACTTTGATTTAGATTTATACATATATTTATATGCCTATACATGAAAGATTGGAGGGTGTTTTTCCCCTGAAGTCTAACATTCCTCTGGTTGTTAATGTTCAGCCCATTAGATCTCCAAATCCTTCTGGTATTCCACTGCACTACCTGGAACCCTTTAAAATCTGGTCTTGTAGTCTATACTATCGATTGCTTAATTAATTACTTAAAGGGGATTTTCTTTTTTTGCTTGCAAAAGGGGTGGACAGGGTTCAGCCCCTTCTCTGTGCATGCTGGATAAATCGAGATGATAAAATGTGCTGGCAAATACCACTCCAAAAAGAGATTGTTGATTTTAATGACTAACAGAGATGTCGTCTGATGCAGCACAGCAAACGCATGTGGGATTGCTTGGGTATATTCATCTCTGTTGCTAAATGGAGGTAAATAAATTGTTTTTCTCATTTCTGTGCCATAAGAACTCCGGTCTTCACCATCAGAAAATTAAGTATTTACAAGCATTTTTTTGTTGTTATTTTAATGTTGCTAGGGACTGAATACAAGGTGCATATAACACTCACTGTGTCCCAACATACAAAATACGTTGGCTTTCAATTCATTTCTAAATGAGTCTCATATATAGCAAGAACATATGAAGGCTATGATGACAAGTTGGTATCTCTCTCAGTATAATATAGATCAGTGACTTCTACCAAGTACTTTTTGCATTAAGGAAATGGTTTCTTCCTCTAAGGCTGCGCAAAGTGCTTGATCTCTTTTCTCACTCCATATCATGGAGAATTTGCTGCAACCAGTTTTTTCTTGCAATGGTTAACTGATCTCACTGTTCATGTAGATGTTTTCTTTCATCAAGGCTGTTGGAAAGAAATATAAACCCTGTGATTCTCTCTGTGCAGATGGGATCAGCTTCTGGCCACGGCATCACTGGGGAAAATATTAAAAAGAAA